>JAJIBD010012983.1:0-32148 GCA_021461705.1 Cryptotis parvus | reverse complement strand
CCTTGAGCTCTACTTGCATGAGACAGGTCATATGGAGATGTTACTGGTGCCCGCTCCAGCAAATCGATGATGAATGGGAAGACAGTGATACAGTGATACAGCTCTAAGTTTCAGGGTCCTAGTGAGTAGCAAATGTTATTTCACAAATGGTTTAGCTGCTGCATGGTATGTCCATCCGAAGGGAAAGTTGGTAGAAATGGCATTAGTAATGGTGAGCTTAGCATGGCTAAAGGAAGAGGAGATTCCATGAAAGAAATCCTTGCATTTAACACAATAAAGCAAAGACCTGGAGAAAGCGGTGGCTTTGTCCAAGTTCTCTAGTTAAATGGTGTACTCAGCTAAAGAACCAAGTCTCATTTTTAACCCTTCTTGCAGTTCCATCCCATGTAAAAATGATTGTGTCTACCTGCTATTCATTCACACATATCTGCCAAAAGAAAGAACCATAGTTAGAGGTAGTACTGTAAACAAATAGAACATAAACCTGTTTTAAGAATGTTCTGACCAGTAGTGAGAATACAGCACAAGTTCAAGAAGGGGGTGGGGATGTGACTTAGTGGTAGTGTGTACACGCTTCATCTTTGTGGCCTCTGGCTTGATCACAACAACCCCCCAAAGTCAACAAAGTAGATAAGTAAAGTTTATGTACTTTACTTATCTTAGTTTATCTGTACTTCAGATCTTAAAAAGGCACAAGTAGGAGTATTGTGCATGGAAGCACAGGAAATGTCAGAAAATAGAAATAATGTCACCAGATATATTTGAATGGACCAGTGAGGGATTTCCCCACAGAGAAACTGACCTTGGGAGAAATCCCAACGGTGGCATCATTTCATTTGGACA
This sequence comes from Cryptotis parvus, assembly GCA_021461705.1. Taxonomy (NCBI): domain Eukaryota; kingdom Metazoa; phylum Chordata; class Mammalia; order Eulipotyphla; family Soricidae; genus Cryptotis; species Cryptotis parvus. The sequence continues at coordinate 31,305 of JAJIBD010012983.1, read as the reverse complement.
AATTGGAAAGTGTGTTTCAGCCAGAGAGCAGTGAAAACAAATGTCCCAAGAAAAGGGTGCATATACATTCTAGAAGAACCAGAATGTCATAGTGACTGATGCAGAGACGGAAGGAGGGCAGTTGGAACAGAAAGTTACAAGATGTTGAAGGACTAGCTTTTTTTTTTAACATTTTATTATACCACCGTGAGATATACAATTACAATGTTGTTCACGCTTGGATGTTTTGGTCACACAGTGTTCCAGCACCCCGCCCTCCACCAGTGCCCCTCAACCACTACCCATGTCCCCAAATTCCCTCCCCCTCCCACATCCTGCCTAAATGGCAGGTTCTTTATCTCCTCTCTCTCTCCCTCTCTCTCTTTCCTCCTTCCTCCACACATTGTTGGTTGCACTACATACACTTAGAAGCCATCATTTGCATTTTTTGTCTGTATTTAATGCTCAGTTCTATGTTGGTATCAGACCTTTAGACTTTTATTCACACATGTTCCCTTCTCTATCTAACCTAACCTCTGACTCCCACGTGCTTGTGGTAATTTCCACTTTTGGTAAGATCACCTGGTATATTTATGCCATGCATATAAATGCAGTCATTCTATGTCTCTCTCTTTCCTTCTGACTAATTTCACTCAACATGATTCTTTCCATGTCCATCCATTTATAGGAAAATTTCATAACTTCATTTTTTCTGACAGCTGCATATTAGTCCATTGTGTAGATGTACCACAGTTTCTTTATCCAGTCATCAGTTCTCGGGCATACTGGTTGTTTCCAGGTTCTGGCTATTGTGAATAGTGCTGCTATGAAAATAAAAGTGCGGATTGTGTTTCCGCTGTGTGTTTTTGGCTTTCCAGGGTATATTCCCAGGAGAGGTATGGCTGGGTCAAAGGGGGAGCTCAATTTCTAGTCTTTGGAGGAATGTCCATATTGTTTTCCAGAAAGGTTGTGCAAGTCGACATTCCCACCAACAGTGTATGAGAGTCCCCTTTTCCCCACATCCACGCCAGCACTTGTTGCTTTTACCCTTTTGGATATGGGCCATTCTCTGTGGTGTGAGGTGATATCTCATTGTTGTTTTGATTTGCATCTCTCTGATGATTAGTGATGATGAGCATTTTTTCATATGCCTTTTGGCCATTCGGGTTTCTTCCTTGTCAAAGTTTCTGTTCATCTCTTCTCCCCATTTTCTAATGGGGTTGGATGTTTTTTCTTATATAGCTGTACCAGTGCCTGATATATCCTGGATATTAACCCCTTATCAGATGGGTATTGGGTGAATATTCTTTCCCACTCTGTGGACTGTCTTTCTATCTTGGTCACTGTTTCTTTCGAGGTGCAGAAGCTCTTCAGTTTCATGTAGTCCCATATATTTATATTTTCTTCTAGTTGCTTTGTTTGTTGTGTTTCACCTTTGAAGATGTCTTTAGCTTCAATGTCGTGGAGGGTTTTTCCTATATTTTCTTCAACGTACTTTATGGAATCAGGTCTGATATTGAGATCTTTAATCCATTTTGATCTGATTTTTTGTGCAAGGTGTTAGACACAGGTCCAAATTCATTTTTTTACATGTAGCTGTCAGTTTTCCCAGCACCACTTGTTAAAGAGGCTTTCCTTACTCCAGTTTTGACTCTTTGATACCTTTATCAAAGATTAACTGATCATGTCTTTGAGGGTGGGTGTCAGGATACTCAACTCTATTCCATAGGTCCACAGGTCTGTTTTTATTTCAGTGCCATGCTGTTTTAATTACTGCTGCTTTGTAGTACAGTTTGAGGTTGGGAAAGGTGATGCCTCCCATCTTCTTCTTCCCAAGGATTGCTTTAGCTATCCGTGGGGGTTATTATTCCATACAAATTTCAGGAGTGTTTGGTCAATTTCTTTAAAGAGTGTCATGGGAATCCTTATAGGAACCGCATTGAATCTGTACAAAGCTCTAGGGAGTATTACCATCTTGACAATGTTAATTCTCCCCATTGAAGGACTAGCTTTGCTGGCTTCTATTTCACAGGAGGAATTCCATCTCGGGGGTTTGAGTTTTGAAGTGTAGGAGATCCTTTGGGAGTCCCCAACAGTGTCAGGGAACAAGTTTCCTTTTACTTCAAGGGGTCAGTGGCAAACAGACAAAACCACTAACTCATCTCAGTTCCAAAGTCTTTTACTTATGACCTATAATTAAACAAACTCCGCCACTACAATCCAAGTGATTGGATCTCCCAGACCTATGGCCGATGATCAGATTTCTCTGACCATATGCTGAGGCCAAGATCTCCCACCAAACTGGATGCTTCTTCAAATACATAGCTTTTCTTTCTTAAAGAGCACCAAAAGCCCAAGGCAGGCCTTCCTTCCATTGTGGGTCCATCTTTGCAAAGTCAAAGACCAGCACTTATATGCAAATCTCCAGGTAATCTCCTAGTCCAGGTCTAATCAAATGCTAATTTACAGGGCCTCAGTCTCTACTACCCCAATCCAATCAGCTCTTATGCAAAACACTGTGTAGAGAGGGTTGGAGCAGGAATCATACTTTAGAACAAAAGGCATCTCAGGATTTATATGCGTGGGAAAATAATATTACAATTTCATACTACGAACTCCATGCAACTGTATGGCTGTCTCCAAATACCCACCAGGTCAGTGTTCATTCTATTCTGCTCCAGGACAATCTGAGTGCTCTGCTCTCTGTTTTACAGAAAGGACCATGCTCCACCTGCCCAAGGCAAGCCCGCAGGACCCCTCCTTTAATCTTTACAGAGCTGATTCTTAAGTGGGGCCCCCAGGTAGCCAGGTGGCTCCTCCTGATGTATTTCTATTCCACAAAGAGGACCCTTGGGGGATAGGAGGAAGGTTGGCCAGACTAGGTAGACTTGGACTCATAATAGAAATTAAAACAATATCCCAAGAGTTATTAAAACCAAATGGCCTTGAACTGTCCCCAATCTCCTATTGTGATTTGCACAAGAGCCTTAAGGCTGTGCAAATGGCTTTAAACTGCAATACCAGGGCCAGCTATAGTGACTTTCGCCAACAGTGAAGTGATGAGGGGAATTTTTACTTCAGAGTTTTAGTCTGGATCCTCCTTAAAGAACAATCCATAGTTTTCTCATATTTATCAGAAAAATGAGCCAACAATTCAGAGGGTAGTCAAAGCTCTTGTATAATTCTCTTCTGTCCTTTGGAGTCCACACACCAAGGTGGTTAAGTTTCCCTGTTACAGATGTATGGCCTTGGGCATGTCAACTACACTTTTATTATTAATATTAGAAAATACAAGGATTTAGCCAGGAATTCATGTAGAAATTATATATGGAAATATAAATAAAAATATAGTGAGTATAAAGATTATAAAACATTTATAGGAAGCTTTTCAATAGTATATTATATAATTTTTTCCTTGTTTTTCTAGGGCCATGTATAGCAGTACTCAGTTTTTATTCTGTACTCTGTACTTAGGCATTACTCCTCCTGGGGCTTGGAGGCGGTGCCAGGAATTGAACTAGAATTGACTGCATGCAAGGCAAATGCCTAATATCTGCACTAACTCTCTAAGTTTGCAATTAGTGGACATATTATAACATGTTCTCATAATATTAACATGACTTATGATTGAGACTCATTAATTATTAATTTTATATGTTTTCCTTACATGTTTGTGTAAGTATATGAAAAGGAACAAGAGAGAAAATAAGCATGTTCATGATTTTATGTTTGTGGTATCTATAAAACTATCTCACGCATAATCTGAAGGCTTCTTTTGTTATTTTATTGTTATTTTATATTATATGTAATATGATGAAATTTTTCCAGATAGCAATTAATTGCAGGTAATTTTGTGATAATTTTTAATAAAAGTTAATATTCTATGAAAGTAATTAATTTTTAAATATTTAATATACATTTAATTAAAATTGTGTGTTAAAAATTAAATGGAGATATTGGGATACTTGCAAGTACTTTCCAAGTGCTTCTGGAAACAGGAGTTTTCCATTCTTGGAAACACCGAGGGTTGCAGTGGTTGTTTTAGAGCCCAGGTCTATATTCATTTAATTTCATTTGTGAAGAGTAATCATTTCAACGCAATAGGAAAGAGTTACATAATTCCCATCTGGTAGTGCGATGGCATTTAATTCGGACAGAGTCCTTCTATGCTTGAGCCCCTGTGTCATCACAGATTATTGAGGACATGATCTGTATTAGTGAGTCAGTTCCTGAATCGTTCCCTGCACTTGAGCGTGGGTAGGACCTGATACTTTTGTTTTTGTCATTTTGGACCACACTTGGCAGTTCTCAGAGGTTACTCCTGGCTCTATATTCAGGAATCACTCCTGGTGGTGCTTAGGAAACCATATGTGATGCTGGGGATTGAACCTGGGTTGGCTCCATGCAAGGCAAGCACCTTATCACTGTACTATTGCTCTGACCCCTTAGTTATAATTAATATAAGACTGTAAAAGTAATGGGATTTAACTTCCAGGGTAATATTATTCTATCTTATTTTAAACTTAATTTTATCAGCGAGAACTTGTAACCTTAAAGAAAACAAAGTCCATGCTTTGAACGTCTATTGAGGGCTTCAAGCAGAGACTATGGGAAGGCTCGGGCTAGAGTGAAATATTGCCTTGTTTGTGAACATTTGAAGAGTTCCATTCTAGAGTGATAAGGAAATGAATTCCTGCCAACTGAAACAAGTGTGGGCAAAGTTTCTTCCCTTATTGGATCTCAGATAAAACAAAACCAGATCACAGACTAACCTTCCAGCACTGTCAGATTCAGAGAAGGAGATCCAGTCAAGAAGTAATCTTAGATAATTATTGGACGCTGCTTTAAGCAAAGGTTTGTTATAGGTTATGCAGCAATACAATAGCAATACACTAGCTCATATACCAAGTCCTAGGAAAGTCTTGCATTTTCCAATTATATTTTTCTATTCTAAACTATAACATGGTTTCCATTTTTAATCTACCTATTTCTGCAAAAAAATATTTAGGAAATATGTGAGCATAAAGAAACAATATATATATATACACATATATATGCAAACTTTCAATGTATACAGCTACATCTTCCCTTCTAAATTAAATATATGAATTGAACTCAGAGACCTTTCAAGCCTTATGTTTTTCTCACCAAAGTGATTGACTTGGACTTTACAGCACTGTTCTTTCTCTGTCCATACAATCCAGTCGGTGATAGCCCTGGTGCATTGGCTGGGAATAAGTTTCCTCCTGAATGGAGTAACCAAATCCACTGACAAATTGTTAATTTTTCTGAAACAGTACAAATGTACAATACCATTTCACTTGACATTTACAAAATTACTTCATTGTTTTCCTCTTATTACGCTTTCACCTGTTTTTCATACCTTAATTTTCTTACCAAAAAATCATTGTAAATTTTAAGAGTTTTATGCTTTGCGTCTGGTATTGTAATGGAAGCCTCACCTGTGCAGCTGATGACGAGAGCCTCCCATTGTCTTTCACTTCCCAGGCAGTCAGTTCTGCAATATTTGCCACAAATCCTGAAATACCACATTGTTTCCTTTTCTAGTGAAACAAGTAACACCATTCACCAGGAAAGAACAGATTAAGAGTAAGTATCTTCCTTAGCTTCTTGCCCTTATATACAGTGTGTATTTTAAGCCTACTCCATCTTGTATAGGATAAAGAATAAATCACTGTACATCTCTCTAGTAGCTGCTTTGCAGGTTTCAATATCCAATAGCCTCATCAGTAGCAGATCTATTTCAGACTGAACTGTCAGTATTATCATTCTCCTTCATTGACCCTTTCTCCATCAGGACACTTTCTATTTTATTTGTATAAAAAATTCAGAAGAAACTATTAAATAATGATCTTAATAAAAATATATCCAGAATACAAAATAAATCTAAACTACATTTATCTTGCTTTATGTTTGGCATAACTCCAAGAGAAATGCCCAAGAAAACATTCACATGTATGGTCTTAGCTTTTTTTTTTTTTAATTTTTTTCCATTTAAAAAAAAAACATGAGATAGACAGTTACAAAAGTGTTCATATTTGGGTTTCAGTCATACAGTTTTCCAGCACCCATACCTCCACCAGTGCCCATTTCCCACCACCAATGTCCCCTGATTTCTCCCCCCCCTAGCTGCAATTTTCACTTCTCTCTCTCTCTTTCCCCCCCTCTCTTTCTCTCTCACACACATTGTGGATTGTCATACATACATTTAGAGGTTATCATGAATATCCTTTTGCTTACTTTCAATGCTCAGTTCTATGCTGGTATTATTCACCATAAGTATTAGTACATTGTTCCTTTCTCTGTATTACCTACCCTCTGACTCCCACATATTTGCAGTAGGTTCTACCCACTGATAAGACCTCCTGATCCTGGCCTTGGATGTTGGCATCATGCTATTTTTTTATATCCTGCAAATAAATGCAGTTATTCTATATCTGTTCTTTTCCCTCTGGCTAATTTCACTCAGCATGATCCTCTCCATGTCTATCCATTTATAAGCAAATTTTATAATTTCTTTTTTCCTAAACTTTGTTTGCTCATGGTTTTCAATTTCTTCTTCCCATTGGCTACTCACTCTGATATCAGGAGCATCCCACATGCAAACCTCCTTGGTCCCAGAATGAAAGTGATCTTCACATTTCTTAATTTTCTTTAAGGTCAAGAAATCCCTAAACCCCAAATGACTATGGCTAGGCAAGGATTAGGCATGGAAATACACAGGGGGAACATAAGTAAAGTAGGGTCTCAGCTAGCTGCCCTCTGGAGGAATAAGTGCTTCCTAAATTGAAGAATGGCCTGTCTGCACCAATAGAGACAGTTACACCCTCTCAGAACACCATTACCAGCCGATAAGGTTGAGCACAAGTTATATCAGCAGCATCTTCACCTCCAAGTAAATCTGTGCTGTCACCGCTATATGCTTCAAAATGACTCTCTGAAAATTTCTTGATTACTAGGCAACTTCCAAAAATGTATGTTTGCTTGCCATCAACCCTTGAAGTTGAAAAATTAGAAGAAAAATAATAAACTAGAAGCAGGTAAAACTAATTATGGGAAGGAAAATTTTATATTAGAGCTCCAAGAGAAAGGAATATTCAGTGTTTGCTTTACAAAATATTAAAATAAAACCAAACCATGATGGAGTAGGTAGGTTTTATTCAGAAAGAAGCTAGCACTGAAAGCAAGTATGAAAACTAGGTTTTGTGCTCACAAGCGGCTGGGGAAGCTGGAACTCAGCTCGCCCTGGGCCCAGCTGACTATGGTGCCCCGGGAGGACAGATGGGTTTTGGGAGTGGGCCCATCACCTCTGGGGGGGTCCCGGAAGCAGCTGGATGAGACTCGCCCACCACACTAGCCACCACCTTCGCTGTCCGGACACTGGGAAACTGCCTCACGACCAGATTAACAGAGCAAAACCAGTTCAAGCCCAGGTCAAGCAGCCGCGCGGTCCATTAAAATAGTGGAAACAGTAATGTCCTTTAATGCACTGCATTCCACAATGTGCAGGAAAGTTTGGCGGGATGGAGAGATAAAGAGGAGAGAAATGGCATACAGAACCCACCAAGTAGTTGAGGTGTGAGAGGGGGAGGGAAGTGGGGATATTGGTGATGGGAGATGGGTGTGGGTGGAGGGATGAGTGTTGGAACACTGTAGAACCAAAACTCTACATGAGCATCTTTCAGTTGTATGTCTAAAATGGTGTAATAATATTTGGGGGGGAATAATAAAATAAAATAAAAAAAAAAAAAAAAAACTAGGTTTTGTGTTTATACATATTCACAATTATATCTAAACATGTTAAGTTAATATATATGTCATTAAATCTTAAAAAATCTTCAGTGCAAGATCTTCAAAGAAGTCATTGGTTGGCAGAATAAATACCTTCTCTACTTTTTTGGAAACTAGAGAGACGACCTTTATGTAACTGCAATATATAGTATCAGAGACGAGGACACAGCCTTCCCCTGTCCCTCAGAGCTCTTTCGCAGAGTCACGAAACCAGTGCAGGCATGCATCAAGGTCTGAACCGTCGGTAGGGTTGGAAGTTAGTGTCCAGAGAGCACAGAGCAGTGTGTTCCCACATCTGTCTGCCACAGCAGTGATCAACATTTTTTACCCTGCAGGCCCACACCATTCCTGCCTACCAGTCCACAGACCAGCAGTCATAACCATTGCGGCACACCAGTGGCCACTTTTGACCCTGTAAGCTGGCACTGCTCAAGAATCTCTGACTGCTGACCACTGGCTTCAGTCTTCCACCTGCTTTTCAGAGTCCATCTCAGTCTGTAGAGCAGCAACGTGGTGTGCCCTTATCCATTTTGATAGTGATTTGTGAGTACTGTAGCACTCCCCCAGAGCTGTCGATCTTTCTCATTCTTTCAGTGTTCTGTTAACTCAAGAAGGTGATCGAACGCATATGCAGAACAAATATCCCGATTATGTGACCACAATCCTTGCAGGTCTTGTAAATCAACAACACAAAGCACCGTGTCTAAGAAAGCAAAATACAGGACATAGGAGGCAGCCGGTCACTCTGAATAGAAAGAACCTGGAGCCGAGGCTCTGTGGAGGCTTAGCGTGTTCACTGCCATGTGTCTAACTTTCTCCCCTAGAACCCTAATCAAACCCTAATCAGATACCGAGGCAATTCTTGATGCCTATCCTAGAAGTTTGGATGAGAGACAATTGGACAGGGGTGGATAGATGTCAACCTTCTCTTCCTGGAAGAAATGAAGAAAGATTTCTTTCTCCAGTTTCTGATAGGCTTAATAAGGCACATTCGGCTGGGTCCTCCCACTGAAATAACTTGCCCACTGATAGAGAAGTTATCCGGACGCGCTCCCTTGGAGGATGTTTGACAGTTTGTTCAAACGGTGACATTTTTCTGACCTTGGCTTTTCTTTTTCCACTTCAGAACCACTTGGGAGAAGACCATGAGACATTTTAATTTGGGATATAAGTGTTCTCATTCTGTCACACCCCGACGTTTGGCAGCCGCACTGCAAATGACCCGCTTTCAGCTCCATCTTTGTCAGAATAAGCTGAAAGTCTAACGTTCTTTGCAAATCTCAGTCAGTAGCTGAGAAGCCATATTTTTTAAGAATCTTTATACAAAATTCATTATTTTTCATATTATTTATGTATATTGTTAATGATTTGTTGTTCTTCAAACAAAATATGGTATAATAAAAATCATGAAACTATTATTAAGGTCAAAGCAATAGTTTCAATTTCAAAAAAAAGATGGTTATATTTTAGAAAAATCTATGAAAGACTTCCATGAGATGATCTACTTGTATCATTTAATGCTTTTTTGTAATTATTATTGATATTGCTTACTTTTGAGTTTACTAAATGCTAGCAGGAACCAATGTTGAACAGAAAATACTAAATTTATTAGACTTACCGCAATATGAGGAGTTGCTGCCTTGGTCTCAGAGGCTCATCATGGTGAAATGTAGACACAATCTGCTTGTGGTTTAGGGTCCATGCTGAGTTTTCAGATAGATTTTGCAAGGTTGAGGACCAGGTGAAATCGGTAGAGGTTATTTCAGTTTGGACAGCACCATTCTGGTAAAAATTCTGATAAAGCCACTCTTACCTAACTTAATCTTCCTGAGAAACGTTTCTTAGAGATAAAGAGCTAATTATTTTATTATGATATATTACACGGATCATATACAATATACATAATCAAATGCATGACAATTTAACTTTGTGGTTTAGCCTATTAACTTTATTAGTATATTAATATTAGTATATTAATTAGTATTTATACTTTAATATTAGTATATTAATATTAGTATATTAGTATTATTAGTATATTAGTTATTGTTCTCATGAAATTTACTTTAATAAACTAATAGCTTCCTTAGGATATACCTAGAGTCATTTACTAATATACATGTTCAATTTTAAAAACATCGCTTTTATTGTTCTAATAATTTATATGCTACAAACACAAACCACAGTAAATATGTTTCGTTTACGTTTTAAGTAAAATAGAACAGGTAATGGGAACTTTCTAGTTACCTGTTTTCCATGACATACATTTTAGTAGAACAAATTTTTAGCAAATAAAAACATGAACATATCTGAGTATGTGAGAATAATATTTCATGTCAAGAACTTTTCCTCAGGTTAATATATAAGTTTGAACAGTTATAAATAAGCAACAAAGGAATTGAATTATCTTATAATAAGCAATGTTTCTTTTTCCTTATTGGAATTTGTACAGATAAACCAAAAATAAATATATAAATAAATAAACAGATAAATAATTACTGCAGGTGGCTTATAGCTATTTTATTAGTTATAAAATATTTTATTAGCTGACAATATTAGAGTTGAATGAAACCTAAAAATTTATTTCACCTGATGTAATTTTTGTGTGATTTATTAAAATGTATAAGACTAACTTCCTTAAAAATTAAGTCAGTTTGTAAATGAACTCAATAAGGCATACTTGAAAATTCTACGATCTTAAGAAAGTTTGGAAATGACAACTTACTGACCTATAGAACTAAAACAGGAATTTTAAATCATGAAAGCAATCAAGCCTAGGTCTTCTCCTTTGTTTCCATGTTATTTTTATATGGTGATAAAATGAAGAGATACAACAAATGTTATTTCCAGACAAAATTATGTCACTTTTATCTGCCCAAATATTCCTTTAAGAATATGCATCAGTCTCCTTCATATAAAAATATATGTGCTCAGTTATCAAATATGTTTAGAAACTCAAATTTAAGCTCTAAGCTTCTAAAATTTCATATTCTATGGAGACCAACTCTACTCCCCTACAATGCAGCTGAGTTTATCTCAGATTCTAAGATGGAAAATGCAAAGGGGAAAGATGGGCAGGTGGAGCACTGGAGAGAGAGTCCACCTCTGTTCAATTCTATGTTCTCTCTTGGATCATACTTGTCATGTCCATGTTCTGCAAGATGGCCAAGCAAAGTCCCCTTGTGCTGACAGGCAACATGTCTGTATATCAACTGCAGTGCTCGGAAGATGAGATAGTGTTTGCACTACCTGATCGGATTGTAAACATCCCTATAAATAGCCATTCAAAGTGATCCTGATTCTATGCAAAACACATAACCCCCAGAGCATTACAAAGACTAGCTGCCCACGGAACCCAGGGCAACCTTGAGTGGAGAGAGCAGGTAAAACTAAGTAAAACGTTCTAGTGTGTCACTGACACTAATACTTCCAGGTGAGACATGAAGTCACCAGCTCTGGACAGACTGGAGGGAAGGGTTGGCGAACCTGCCTCTTCTTTCCCTTAGTAATTTTCTTTTGGCGGCTCTCAGAAGCAGGTTATTGAAACAATAACACATATATGCACCTACAGGGAATGCGTGTAGACAAAATGCGGGACTTGCATTCCCATGTGGGCAGATATGGACAAATGGGAGGGCCCTTGGCCAGGACAGTAGTGCCTGTCTGAGAGTGTCTGAGCCATGCTACGGAGGATGATTCTGTCAGATCTCGGAAAAATTGTCCAATTGACCATCTATCAATGTTTCCGAAAGGTCACCAGAGAACCTGCTGGTCATGCAAACTTTAGCAGGATTGCTTCTGTAAGAAAGAATATTCTACTTTCTGAGAATTTTTAACACAAAAATCTGAAAGGTAAGAGTCTAATCTGGGGTGGGGGCAATTATAGACCTGGGGAGTGGACAACATTCCAAATAGGATCACTGCAGATGGTAGGGCATTAAGAGGCAGCCTTTCTGAGGGGGTCTTGAGAGCAAAGCAGCCTGGTTCCTTTAGACTCCATATTGGCTTTTTGTTTTGTTTTGAGGACACACCTGGAAGTTTTTATGAACCTCCTGAATCTGTGCTCGATTGTAAGCCCTTGCAGTACTTGGAAGACCAGGTGTGGTTTGAACCGTGGCTGGAAGGGTGCAATCAAAATACCTCAACTTTGTACCATCTCGCTCCCCACTTACGTAATACTTTTACCTTCTAGGTAAAAGCGTGCTATTGAGCAGGCAGCTAAATTTTCACAAAGGTAAGTAATAATGGAACCAGGACAGGAAAAGATGCTTATCCCTAATAGTGGCTCTTCAAATAAGTAAGTAGCCATTGCATTGCTGAAAAGTGATATTCAAAGTTAAGCAAAATAGAATTCATATGTTGGCAATTCAGCAAACGTGATATATGAATAGATATAATGATAGTTTGGAGCAATCCGTGCTACCTACCAAATATGGAATGCAAACAACACTTGGAGGTGCTATATTTCACTACATTAAATTGCTGCCATCATAACACAAATATTAATGATAAATGCATTTTTGGAGGGATAAAGCATGATGAGTTTTAACTCAGAAAAAATGTCTTAAATATTTGGGAAACTTCTCCCTGTTGAGCAAAATTTCTGAAGAATCCAATTTTTTTCACACATTCATTTTTGCAAGGTGTTGCTTTATAACACTTCGCTATCATTGGTATATCAATGTGTTCCAGATTTATAGTAATATAATAATAAAAATAAATTTACAAACCTTTAAAATTTGACTTAGGTGTCCAAGTATGAGTAATTTAAGTAATAATTTTATGTGAAGAAGCAAATGTACAGCCTACAAAGAAAAACAAACATATATTCTCTATTTCTAAAGCATAACATTTAATGTTCCAGAAAATCCTAGCATTTGAAAAATTTGAAAAGACCATACTGGAGATTTTACATTTGAGAACCCGAAGCTTGCTGAGGTGCTATGAAGAAGCAAAGGATGTCCTGAAGCAATTTTGATAATTTCCATTTTATGCAAATGAATAATAAAAACCTTAAACAAGAAGATTGCTCTATCAGTTTTTGTGTGAAATGATAACTTAAATTTAAATTAAAATATTACACGCATGTATACAGGGCATTGGAAGAACACTAGAAATAATGTTTCTAGAGTAATCATATATAAACTTAGGTTCAAACCTCACCAATTTTAGTTCACTAAACCATCCATTTTATCTAATGAAAACCTCAAGTTGAATCTGTGCCATTTCCTTCATGAAAATTCCTAGTCAAACTATTGCTTTTTTCTATATGATTCGTCCAATACATCCATAGCTGTGATTGACAGTCCTTACCTGAATTCCTCGTGTTAATGCAAAAGCAGATTTTTCCTGTGCTTGTGAGTTCTTGAGAATTGTACAAAGATTTTCATACAAAACTTGAAAGAAAGTTAGTTTTATTGTACAGATGGTTCCAGGTGGCTCCCCAGATGTCTAGACTTCCCTATTACCCAGGATCAACGTCCTTGACCTATTGTTAACGTTGCCCGGTCCAGCATACAGCTTCCCTATCCTGCCCCATGCAGTCTACTCGCCTCCCACCAATGAGTCACTGGTCCTGTCCCTGCTCTGCTCTCTCTTTTACAGGCTCTCCTGGAAATGGCCACGGCCACCCGTGTCGGCCAGATCCCAGGAGTCCGCCCTGTTGTTTTACCTCAATAGTCCCTCTGTCTAGTCCCAGGTTGCCTCTCTCCAACCACAGCCCATACATGTGGGTGAGAGTCCTGTGTTCATTACTTTATCATCTTCAGAGCATCCAAGCCCTGACTGTATCTGAACTAACCTGGGCAGCGGAGCCCAGCCTGTATCTGAGTTGCCTGGGGTCCGATCCCAGCCTGTATCTGAATTGCCTGGGGTCCGAGCCCAGTGTAATTTGTGTTGCCTGGGATCCGAGCCCAGCCTGTATCTGAGTTGCCTGGGGTCTGAGCCCAGCCTGTATCTGAATTGCCTGGGGTCCAAGCCCAGCCTAATCTGAGTTGCCTGGCGTCTGAGCCCAGCCTATACCTGAGTTGCCTGGGGTCCGAACCCAGCCTAATCTGAGTTGCCTAGGATCCGAGCCCAGCCTGTATCTGAATTGCCTGGGGTCCAAGCCCAGCCTAATCTGAGTTGCCTGGCGTCTGAGCCCAGCCTAATCTGAGTTGCCTGGGATCCGAGCCCAGCCTGTACCTGCCCTTCCTGGCCCTGTGATGTCCGCCTGTACTAAGCCCTGACCTGGCTCATGCAGCCCTACCTGATTCTGTGGAGAGAGCAGTGGGTCCCAGGGAGTCCTTGTTCTGAGAGAATAGAGGAGACCCCACTTCTTGTGGGCTGGTGAAAGGTGGAGAAGAGCCAGCCTCCAGTCTCTTCTCTCTCTGTAGGCTTGAGATAGGGGACTTGTATCTATAGTCAAAACCACACCCCCCAGCCGTCCCTTCTATGTCCCAATGACTACCTGTTTCAGGGGCGGAGATTTTAAGTGACCTGGTGCTTTACACCTCAATCTACTGTAATGCTTGTATCTAATGATTTTCTTTCCCCTGAAAAATTTCACAGTGGCAGACACAGATCCCTCTGGTTGGTGCCTCTGACATGTGCCACCCAACTGGCCAAGCTACTTCCACAGGTCTCTCTCCGACTGCTCCCCTCATAGTTTCTTCTTCATTGACTTCGCTCTTCCTGTTCCCATTTACTTTCACACCAGCCAATTCTCTTTGTGCTTTTGCCGTCACTTTATTTCCTGTTCTGTTATTACAACTGAGTTCAAAGATACTTACTGAAGTCACAACTTTATAATCACCAAGCAACGGCTACTTCAGAGGTTTCATGTACTAGAATGAGACAATGTGTAACACATTTTTCTTTTTATTTATGCATTTGTTTTTACTCATTTATGCACTCCATTCTAAGCATTTTTACTCCATGCTTAGTATTTACTACAGGGTGAACACTAATTAGACAGAAATAACTTTTGTGTCACACATGCATAAAATTATATTTGAATTCACAGGGAAGCAAACACAGGCAGAGATGTGCTGAAACTACCAACCCATTCTTAATGGATCTTAAGAATATTCACTACGCATCAAATTATATGGCAGTAGCACCAAGAAAAGTATTTCCTCTAGCTTAGCACTAAGAAAAAAGTAGCTTGTGAACAGTTTCTGCTACTAATGACATTTTAAATAAACAAAATAAGTAATGACTATTATGATTTTAGAGATCAAGATATGATTCCTTGTAAAATTCTCTTTATTATCTTCATCCTGTGTGCTCAAAACTCTTCTTTTTATTTATTTTTAAGCTACAAAAACCATTACCTTTCAAAAATTAAAGGAAAGACTCAAGATAAATAAGACATGAGAGAGCAAAGACTAATCTCTAGTGTTCACTGTGATAGTACAGTGGGTAGGGCATTTGCCTTGCACGTGTTACCCTGGTTTGATCTCTAGAATCCCATATGGTACCTGATTACTGCCATGAGTAATTTTACAAGTGCATGGATAGGAATAACCCCTAAATCCTGAACATTGCTGTGTGTGGCATAAGAACAGCAATAACAAAACACTCAATAACTAATTTATGAATTCAAAGAGACCAATAATTTAATGAAGCAACACAACTCCTAGTAAAGTTTACATGGAAAATAAATGCATGAGAAACGCAGGGACACAATGGAAAGGAACGGATTTAGAAGAAGTGCTCAGCCTTCCAAGCAGAACGTATATTTCACTGTCTCTTTTAAAATGATCCTGATAGCAGAGTTGTGCAGGCAAAGCTTGCTCAGCCCATAAAAAAGAGCTTTGACACAGGTGTGCAAATACCAGTTTATGAAGTGAACTCAAATAGATGGATATGCACAAAATACAGCATACAAACTTTATTTTCAAAAATACTGGGTAAATATAAATTACGTAGCAAATACTTCCCCTAAAACCAAATGATAATTTGGAAATGTTTCTTTGTACCTTAGTACACATAGATTAACTTGGCACTCAACAATATAAATGTGAAACATCACAAAGTTCTAATAGAAAAAGAGAAATTCCTTCTAGATGGGAATAATCCAATATAAAATGAAATGAAATAATTATTTTAATAATGACATTTTTTACACTAAAAAAAACTTTTAGGTAAAAAAAATATAACCCCAAAAAATAAAATCCATAAACTCAAAAGTCAAATTACCCAACCAGAGAAAGATGTGTCTAGTGAAGGCATATCAATAGGAAAAGGGCTACAAGAGATAAATTGGGGTGTAGAATGCCAGTTGTTCTTTATGCTCTTATTGCTCTTTCTAATACTGAGAAGCAATTCTAATATATAACAAAATTTAAGCAAAATGACCTTTCTGATGAAACAAACAACTCAAATACTAACAACAATGTGTATCTGGAAATTAGTAATCACATACACTAATGACATGGTGTGATTGAGTCTAATACAATTTTCCTTACTTTTCAAAATAGTGGTTTTGACGTATCATTGATATCTATTTCAAGTGTACAATGTAATAATTTGATGCTCAGACACATCACGTAACAGAGTAAGTGTATCTGACATCTGTCACCATAGGTACTTACAGTTCTTTCCTGTGGTAGGAAATTTTACTTTCTCCTGTAGCGAGTCTCAAACATACCCAAAAGCATTTCTTCTTCACTCACGATGCAGTACACACGTGGCATGCTCTTAAAGGAAGTAGTTTCTCACCTCTGAGTCTATGTGTAAACACTAACAAAGAGTCACCCTCCATTTCAGCATGCAATTTATTGGTCACTTTCTATCTCAGTTTCTCAGTTGATCAGATGCTTTAACAGGAGGCTAGTGTGAGAATTATTGTTGATACATATAAGCAAATGGATGTAGTTTACATATAAATGTGATAGATATGCAGGAGACTAAGGAGAATAGGAAGAGTGGTAGGAGACAGGTGTGGGGTGAGCAAATGCTGTCACAGTCAATGTGACACTAAGAAACTTTAAAAGGGCAAGACAGACATTACAAAGGCTGTTCCAAGAGGAAACAGATCACACTCAGAATTTGGCCAAATTCCCTAGAAGGGAAGGACTGCTGGAGAGTGTTTAGGAGCTAATGTGTGTGTGTGTGTGTGTGTGTGTGTGTGTGTGTGTGTGACTCCTAGGTCATCTGTGTTTTCTGCCAAGAGAAAGAATAAAATTCCTCAGGAGGAGAAACATGGTGGGCGTGAGAGCTGGAAGAATACCTTGGGTGCTGCTGTCTTCCTTTGTGGCTCTGGAGCTCCCAAAGGATGCTTTCAAAGCACTGAAAGACACGTTCTGTGTCTTACAACTACTCAAAGTTCTAAAAGGCTTACAACTCAAAGGATCAGAGAAATATTTGCCATTATATGTTCT
The DNA here is from genome assembly GCA_021461705.1 of Cryptotis parvus. Lineage (NCBI taxonomy): Eukaryota > Metazoa > Chordata > Mammalia > Eulipotyphla > Soricidae > Cryptotis > Cryptotis parvus. Next base: position 14,152 of record JAJIBD010012983.1, on the reverse strand, counting down.
TCAAAGTAAATATTTTTAAAAAATAAAAAAAGACAGTCAGGAATGAGTCTATCTGGTTTGGACCAATAAAAGAGATCCCAGACAGGTGATTGTCAGTGGGAAGATGAAAGCAAATGGAAATAAAGACAATGTTTATAGTATTCCGGAACAAACAGGATCATATTAACCTACTCTTCAAGGTGTTTTCATGAAGCCAGTAACTGTGGAAACGCTCCCAAGTATTAGGGGAACAGCAGGTACCAGTAAATGCGTGACAGCATTGCCATGTTTTCCGGTTCCACTTAAATCAGTAGTCATGCTCCTTGAATATTTCTTCCCAAACTTTCATGCAACATTATGTTTAGAGGTTGATGGTTAGCAATTTTATTGACTGGCATGAATTTAAAAAGTTATATGCAGTTTATGAGACTGTGTATTTGAAACACCTCTAAAGAAAAGTTGTAAGAAAAACCAACAATTCAGCACATGGATGCAAAACAAACCATGTGAAATGAGAAAAAGATATTCTTGCTTAAGTTATAATATCATTAATATAAAATCTTTTTGTAATCATGTACTTATTCATGTTTTTATTTCTTTTTTTAATTTATTTTTTAATAATTACAAAAATGTTCATGTTTGGGTTTTGGCCATGCAGTGTTCCAGCACCCATCCCTTAATATAAAATCTTAAGGTGTATAGTTTATCCACTATTTCTACCTTAAGTGCCTAATGGAATTGTCATTGTATGTCCATCATAAATTTTCAATGAAAATTGGAAGTCAAGAGCACATCATTAAATAGTATAAAATTCAACACATATAAGGATCACTTGTCTTGTATCACTTGTCTTCCCGTTGTTCATCAATTTGCTTGAGCAGGCACCAGTAACATCTCTATATGTCCCTTCGAGTGCTAGTGTAGCCCAAGGGCATCTGAAAACTATAATGTCAATGAAAACTGAGGACCCTGCTGAGGAACTGCGCCAGTCTATCATTTCATATAAGGATATTGTTTCATAACCTTAAAATATAAGACCTTAAAGATGCACTTGCTATGTTAAAATGTCCATTTTGTTTAGCTTTTTTTTTATTATTTTATTTATATCATTTTGTTACTTTGTTTCACTAGTTGTGTTAATCTCAATTTTCTACCTAACAGTTATGTGCTTAGAAGGCTAGAGTTCACACAATTGAATATATTTTTTAAAAATTTGTTAAATTTCTAGAATTTTTTAACTTCAATGTGTTTAATTTCTGTGCTCTAGTCCTGGTACTTAAAACTTAGATATTTTTATTGTCACTAGAGATATAGTTAAAATGTTACTCATGATTGTGTTTCAGTAACAGTGTTCCAACACCCTTCCCTTTACTAGGGTATATTACCCACCAAATGCCCCCGATTTCCCCCAATCACCACTCTCTATTTCTCTCTCTCTCCTTTTTATATTATATGAACATTTTGGGCATATGGTTTTGGCAATCATCTTGGGCATAATGGTCTGCAATACAAGTACTGAGGGGTGTTCACGCATATCCCCTACCTACTTTCAGTATTTTTTTAAGAAAATAAACCCCAACTTTGAATGCCACTTCTCTCCCGTATGACTCACGACTTACTGGTTCGCTTGTCATTCCCTAGAGCACAAGAAGCTGAACACTGCAGGATTGAGTCAGCAATTGAAAAAAATACCAAATCATGGATTAAGAGAATTTTGTTAGAGGATTTTGCCACTCTTATTTAGTCAGAAATGCTTTATTGATTTTGCTTTACTAAAGATGGGGATTGCCAATATCCATTTCTGCACCACTCTGCAGGAGTCTGTGGAAGAATAAGAGTGTGTGTGTGTGTTTGTGAGAGAGAAAGAGAGAGAAAGAGAGAGAGAGAAAGAAATGGAACAGGGAAGAGAAAAGTAAGGATGGGTAAGATGGAGGGGAGAGGGAGTGGAAAAGAAACGAACAGCAAAAGGAAAACAGAAAACAATAGATACTATAGAATAGAAATGTAGATCATAGACACACACTGGACAGACATTGCTCCCTGGTCACGTTGCACATGCTTGAGTCTGTGCCTACAGAGAGCACCAGCTCCCTCCCCGCCTGCTTTCCTAAGTTTAAGAAATCAATGAATTCTATTCTATGCTGGAACAAGGTTTTCTACCTTTCCAACAAGATCTTAGTTTTTGTGACAATGATTGTGGATAATTATATGTGCTAGTAATTAATATTCCTTGAGATTAAAATTAATCTCACAAGAAAAACTCAATTATAAAAGATGAGCAAAATCATTTATTTTGACTATAAAAATATTGGAAATATTCTTTTACTCAGACTTAAATATGCCCGAGTCACATATATCTTCCAACCTCACCTTTCACGATTGATGATGGTTTAAAAATATTTTAGATTGATCCATATGATCCTTTATGAAGGAGCTATGTATACTTCTGTTACACTAAAGCTCTGTGAAAACACAGAGAGCAAAATATTGACATGCCTTTTACTTGTGTAAGAGTAAGTGGAATAAATGGATTAAAATAACTAGATATATAAATGAAAAACTGCGACTACATTCTGGAAAGAGTGGTTTAATCTAATCACGGAACTCCAGAGACACTGGCTTTCCCTGATGGGGTAACATAAGCTTTAACTTCGTTATTACTGATCTGAAGGGCGGAACAGAACAATATTTGCCGATGTATATCTATCAAACTACAAATATCTAATGCAACAACCAAGAACAAAGGACATAGAAACTCAAAGCACTCTAGTTAGCAATTTATAACACTTTCCATAGTAGAAACTGGCATTGTTTCAAAGCATCTGTGTTTATTTTCTTTTAATTTTCTCAGCATCATAGTCTATGGTCAAGATACATGAATTAATTTTATTCTGATCAAATCACTTTTCACAAGAATGTATTGAAACTATTCTTTAAAAAATGTTCTAGGTCTAACAGAACTCACATTAATTCCTTTATTCCTACCATTATAAACTACATATGTGCACCCATATTTAACAAATTATTTACCACACACACTCCACACAATGTTAAACACATTACAGACAGAAAATGTGACGTGGTATGGTTTTTATTAAGGAATATATGTGTAAAAGTTTTGCTTAATGAGTGTAAGAAACAAAGTCACAATTGACAGGAAAACATCAACTGACCGGACGTCAAAAGGATCTTGAGAGAGAAATATATCTGCTGACTGTATTTTGAGAAAGACTCTCAGGGAGTATTTTAACAGCAAGAAATGTCTTCAAAATTCTTCTGAGAGATAAATAAACTAAACGACAAGTAACCCAGACTGAAGATTGTAGAAAAGTATGATGCATGTATCAGGGCTTTATAGGTTGCCCTATAAAGTATGAGAGTTATAAAAGTAACTCTCATTCCAAGGGCTAAAATTTTGGACTCAAAAACTCCAGAGCATAACATTGTAGCATTGTATATCTGTGGAGCAAAATCATTTGGATTTTTGTTCTGCAAAAAAATTACATGACAAGGAAATAGAGACTTCTCTAGCAATTCATAATTTGAGAAAAGTAAGATATTAGTTGCATCATGTGGAATTTCTAAAAACCTGCCAAGATATAATCCTGAAAGGGTACTGGGGGAGTGTGAACGTGAAAGGGGAGTCAGCAAGGGTAGAGAGCTCAGGAAAGGACAGGAGTCGGAGGCTGAGTGCAGGGCAGTGAGTGAGGACTGGCCTGAGTACAGAGGGTAGGGAGGAAGGGTGGAGGGCGGAGTGCAGGGGAGATTGAGCAAGCAGGGAGGAGTGCAGGGGGCGAGCCGACCTAGGGCTTCTCTGTGGTGAGGCTGCAGGTTCCTGCTACTCCTCAGTGACTGAATAAGGCAGAAGCTGCAGCAGCTGCAGGGTGCATCAATGACCTTTTGTAGACGCACACAATGCAATTGTGTTTCTGAATATGGAGAGTCGCAGAATGCTTTCGGGGCACCAGGAAGATACGTTCATCATTGTGCAATTTCAAGAGTGCAGCCAGCGCCCTGCTAGAGTGGGGAAGGCGCTGTAACTGGACATCAATATGCTTTTCAGGATTAGCTGCAGACCGCGGCACAGCCCATAATCCTTGAAGAAATTGTAAGAATGACAATTCTGGAGAGTGAAGTAACGAGCCCACCGCCTTTAAAGTGTAGTGTTTACCTGTGGGTCCAGCCCTCTTACCGCCCAATTGCCTATGGAGAGGGCTTTTATACAGCACAATTGAAATGAAGTAATCAATCAGGCTGCAGAACCTTTGACAGCCCCAAGCCTGTGCCTCTAATGCGTGCATTCAAGCGGTACATTGTCAATAATAAAAGTTAACTGGGCTGTCCTAGCCCCCAGGTTACTAGCCTCCAGCAAAAGAAGGTATAGAAATGCTTATAAGCTGTGGTATGGTTGAAAAAAGTACACATTGTTACAAGAAACGTTTGACTGTTATTTTTAAATGCTTAGAATCTTATAGAAATATGAATTAAATTTTACTTGAGAGTATCACAAATTCTCAGAACCTGCATTGCCTCGTGACATAAAATACTTTAATATAAGCTGTTGGTTAAAGGAATATCTGTAAATTTATTTTTGCATCATTTTACATATTGAAAGTCAAGTTCGGTAGTTTTTTTTTTTTTTTTTTTACAGGACACAGCACTTAGATGAAACCAATGTTAGGGGAAAAAAACCCCAAACTAAAGTCTCCCTCTCACAAGACCCAATCAGAGACACAAAGGCTAAGTTTGAGCCTCCTCTAGGTCTTGCCTTGCCTTTGGTTTTTTTTTTTTTTTTAGGTTTTTTTTTTAAATTAATTTATTTAACCACAGTAAAACATACAATTACAAAGGTGTTCATAATTGGTTCTTGGTAATACAGTACTCCAGCATCCATCCCTCCACGAGTGCCCCATTTCCACCACCAATGTACCCCTCCCCCTCCCGCCCCAGGCCGCCTTAATAGCAGGTACCCCAGTTTCCTCTCTTTCTCTCTCTATCTCTCTCTCTGTCTCTGCATCTCTCTCCCTCTTATTTTACACATTGTGGCTAGCCCTGCAGATATTTAGAGTTTATCACTTAAGTCTCTTTGTGTACATTCAGTGGTGAGTTTTAATCTGCCATTACCATTTCCCATATTTATTAAAACACTGGTAGCTATTTATATCCTATTAATGAATGCAGTCATTCTATATCTGTCCTTTTCCTTCTGACTAATTTCACTCAGCATGATAGTCTCCATGTCCATCCATTTGCAGGTAAATTTCATAATTTCATCTTTTCTGACAGCCGCATAGTATTCCATAGTGTAGATGAACCACAGTTTCTTTAGCCAGTCCTCTGTTCTCGGGCATTTAGGTTGTTTCCAGATTCTAGCTATAGTGAATAGCGCAGAGATGAATAAAGAAGTACAGATAGTGTTTCTGCTATGTGTTTTTCGGTCTCTAGGGTATATTCCCAGGAGTGCTATTGCTGGATCAAATGGGAGCTCAATATCTAGCTTTCGGAGGAATGCCCATATTGTTTTCCAAAAGGGCTGGACCAGTCGGCACTCCCACCAGCAGTGGATGAGAGTCCATTTTTCCCCCACATCCACGCCAGTACCGGTTGTTCTTGCTGTTTTGGATGTGTGCCAGTCTCTGTGGGGTGAGATGGTATCTCATTGTTGTTTTGATTTGCATCTCCCTGATGATTAAAGATAAAGAGCACATTTTCATATGCCTTTTGGCCGTTCGAATTTCTTCTTTTTGGAAGCTTCTGTTCATTTCTTCTCCCCATTTTTTGATGGCGTTGGCTGTTTTCTTCTTGTGGAGTGCTACCAGTGCCTGATATATCCTGGATATTAACCCCTTGTCAGATGGGTATTGGGTGAATATCCTTTCCCACTCTGTGGATTGTCTTTGTATCTTGGTCACCGTTTCTTTTGAGGTGCAGAAGCTTTTCAATTTTATGTAATCCCATTTGTTTATCATTGCTTGCATTTGCTTGGTCAGTGGTGTGTCGTCTTTAAAGATACTTTTCGTTTCGATGTCATAGAGCGTTTCTCCTATGTTTTCTTCGATGTACCTTATAGATTCATGTCTGATATCGAGATCTAGAATCCATTTTGATCTGACTTTTGTGCATGGCGTTAGAAGGAGGTCTAAGTTCATTTTTTTACATGTAGCTGCCCAGTTTTCCCAGCACCATTTGTTGAAGAGGCTTTCTTTGCTCCACTTAATATTTTTTGCTCCTTTATCTAAGATTAAGTGGTTGTATATTTGTGAGTGCGTTTCAGGATACTCAGTTCTATTCCATAGGTCTACAGGTCTGTCTCTATACCAATACCACACTGTCTTAATTACAACTGCTCTGTAGTAGAGCTTGAGGTTGGGAAAGTGATACCTCCCATCTTCTTTTTCCCAAGGATTGCTTTAGCTATTCGTGGGGTTTTATTATTCCATACAAATTTCAGGAGTGTTTGTTCAATTTCTTTGAAGAACATCATGGGTATCTTTATAGGGACTGCATTGAATCTGTATAAAGCTCTAGGGAGTATTACCATTTTGATAATGTTAATCCTTCCAATCCATGAGCAGGGAATGTGTCTCCATTTCCTCAGGTCTTCTTTTATTTCCTGAAGTAACGTTTTGTAGTTTTCTTTGTAGAGATCCTTTACATTCTTTGTCAGACTGATTCCTAGGTATTTGATTTTCTGCGGTGCAATTGTGAATGGGATAGTTTCTTTAATGTCCCTTTCTTCTCTTTCGCTGTTTGCATATAGGAAGGCCATTGACTTTTGGGTATTGATTTTGTACCCTGCTACTCTACTATAAGAATGTATTATTTCTAGGAGCCTCTTGGTAGAGAGTTTTGGGTTTTCCAGGTATAATATCATGTCATCTGCAAATAGTGATAACTTGGCTTCTTCCCTTCCTATCTGGATGCCCTTAATGTCTTTTTTCTTCCCTGATTGCTATGGCAAGTACTTCCAGTACTATATTGAATAGAAGTGTTGAGAGCGGGCAGCCTTGTCTTGTCCCTGATCTTAAGGGGAAGGCTTTCAGTTTTTCCCGATTGAGAATGCTGCTTGCTCTGGGCTTGTAGTAGATGGCCTGGATTATCTTGAGGAAGGTTCCTTCAATCCCCATTTTACGGAGAGCTTTCATCATGAACGGGTGTTGAATCTTGTCAAATGCCTTCTCTGCATCTATTGATATGATCATATGGTTTTTATTTTTCTTTTTGTTGATACGATGTATTATGTTGATTGACTTGCGAATGTTGAACCATCCTTGCATTCCCGGGATGAATCCCACTTGGTCATGGTGTACAATCTTTTTGATGACTCTTTGGATTCTATTTGCTAGTATTTTGTTGAAGATCTTAGCATCTGTATTCATCAGGGAGATTGGTCTGTAGTTTTCCTTTTTTGTGACATCTTTGTCTGCTTTGGGTATCAGGGTGATACGTGCCTCGTAAAAAGCTATTTGGGAGTATTTCTGTTTCTTCAATTTGCCGGAAGAGCTTAAAAGAATTGAGAGTAGGTCCTCTTTAAAGGTTTTGTAGAATTCACTGGTGAATCCATCTGGACCTGGGCTTTTGTGTTTGGGGAGACTTTTGATTACCGATTCTATTTCCTCGATGGAGATAGGTTTGTTGGAGGTATTCCAAATCTTCTTGTTGCAGACTTGGGAAGCTATAGGAATTCAGGAATTTGTCCATTTCTTCTAGGTTCTCTTGTTTCGTGGCGTACAGGCTCTCATAGTAATCTCTGACGATCTTTTGAATTTCTGTGTTTTCAGTTGTGATGTCCCCCGTTTTCATTTCTGATTCTATTTATTTGGGTTCTCTCTTTTCCTTTTCTTACAAGTCTTGCAAGTGGTTTGTCAATCTTGTTTATTTTTTCAAAGAACCAGCTTTTGGTTTTGTTGATCTTCTGGATTGTTTTTTGATATTTCATCTTATTGATTTCTGCTCTAAGTTTTATTATTTCTTTCTTTCTGCTTGGGTTGGGCTCCTTTTGTTGATCACTCTCTAAGATCTTAAGTTGGGAAGTCAGACTGTTTATGATGGCCTTTTCTTCTTTTCTGATGAATGCTTGAAGAACTATGAACTTGCCTCTTAACACTGCTTTCGCTGTATCCCACAAATTCTGGTAATTCGTGTCTTCAGTCTCATTTGTTTCTACGAATCTTTGGATTTCCTCTTTGATTTCTTTTTATGACTTGCTGGTTGTTCAGCAGTGAGCTGTTTAGTTTCCAGGTACTTGGTATTGGTCTCCGTTTTTGTGTACAATTAACTTCTATTTTCAGTGCATCATGGTCTGAAAAAAATAGTTGGCACAATTTCTATCTTCTTGATTTTATGGAGGTATGATTTATGGCTCAGCATGTGATCTATTTTCGAGTATGTTCCATGTGCACTGGAGAAGAAAGTTATTTTCAGCTTTTTGGGGATGAAATGTCCTGTATATGTCTACAGCCCTCTTTCTTCCATCTCTTCTTTTAGGGCCAGTATTTCCTTGGTAAGTTTCAATCTTGTTGATCTATCCAGGGTTGATAGAGCAGTGTTGAAGTCTTCAACTACAATTGTGTTGCTGTCAAAGTCTTCTTTGAAGTCTATTAGTAGTTGTTTTAGGTATTTTGCTGGCCCCCGTTGGTGCATATATGTTTAATAGCGTGATTTCTTCCTGATATATGCATCCCTTGACTATTAAGAAGTGACCTTCACTGTCCCTTCTGACCTTCTTCAGCCTGAAATCTATGTTGTCAGATACCAGTATGGCTACCCCAGCCTTTTGGATGGGTTGTTTGAGTGAAGGATTGTTTTCCAGCCTTTTATCTTGAGCCTGTCTTTGCTCCAATTGTTCAGGTGTGTTTCTTGAAGGCAGCAGAATGTCGGATTCAATTTTGTGGATCCATTTTGCCACTCTGTGTCTCTTAACTGGTGCATTTAGACCGTTGACATTGAGAGAGATTATTGTCATGGGATTTTGTGCCATCTTTCTATATAGGTTGGTTGTTCTTTTGGGTTATGTCTCGTCTTATAGTAGATCATTCAGTCCTTCTTTTAAGGTTGGTTTTGATTTTACAAAGTTCCTAAGCTGTTGTTTATCCAAGAAGTTGTATATCTGTCCTTCAAATCTGAGTGAGAGTTTAGCTGGATAAAGAATTCTTGCTGAGGCGTTCATTTCATTAAGTTTTTTTACTATATCCCACCACTGCCTTCGGGCTTGGAGGGTGTCTTCTGAGAAGTCTGCTGAAAGTCAAATGGATGCTCCTTTGTATACAATTTCCTTCTTTGATCTTGCTGCCTGAAGAATTCTGTCTCTGTCTATGGCATCCATTACTTTGACTAGGATGTGTCTTGGGGTCTTTCTATTGGTTTCTCTTCTTGCTGGTACGCGTCGGTGCTTCTTGGATCTGGATGCCTTCATCCTTTAACTCGGGGAACTTTTCAGCCAGGATGTTTTTAACTGTTTTAATTTCCTTGGGGTTACTTTCCTGTCCCTCTGGAACTCCGATGATTCTTATGTTGTTCCGCCTGGCTTCATCCCATTGTTCTCTGTTCCGTTGCTGATCCATTTTTCAATCTTTTTCCATCTTATATAGTTCTCTGAGTGCTTTCTGAAGCTCATCTTCAGTCTCACTGATTCTCTCTTCCGCTGCTGTCATCCTACTGTTGAGAGCCCCGATTGTGTTTTTCATTTCATCTACTGAGTTTTTAAGCGATAATATTTCTATTTGCATGGTTCTCATTTCTGCTCTCATTTCCTCCCGTAGTTTATTGACTGCCCTTTCAACTGCTTCGTTTATGTTCTCCTGTATTTTATTGGACATCTGCTCAATTTTTTCATTGAGCTCCTTAAACATCCTACCAATTTCTTCTCTAATTTCATTGTCAGAGTGATTATGCACATCTGTATTCTTTTTTGATTCTTCACGGTCGATTCCTTCATCTGTTCTTCGAGCTGGGGATCTGCGTTGTTTTTCCCATGGTGTTGTGCTGTTCAGGGATAGATTCCTCTAGTGTACTGTTTCTTTTTTCTTGAGCATATTACCTTCCCTTGGTGTTGAATTTCCTAGTTTTAGTATTAATAAGCGGCGGCAGCAGCCGCCTCGCCTGGCCAGCCGCGCACCCCAGGGACTCAACCTGAGTTGCACACAGGCCAGGGTGAGAGTTCAAAATGACGGTTTACTTCCGGTTCCGCTCGGACTTCTGGGGGTTGTAGTTCCACCTTCTGCCGAGACCTGGGGCTCTACCACAGCCCCAGGCGCCAGCCCGGCCAGCTGCACACTCCAGGGACTCTACCTGAGATGCAAACATTGCCTTGCCTTTGGAATAACATTTTTAATTTGCAACCGAATGCAATTTTGTATAAGTGCTAAACTCTGCTCTATGTGTTTGTGCAAAGCAGAGAAAATTGTTCATATAATCTAATTAAATATGAGATTATCTGGATTCTGATCATTTCCAAAATTACACAGATGCTCAACGAAATCACAAATACCTCTGGTCATTAGCAATATACATTCCCTCTTCCCACTACAGAAAGCAACCACTAAGCATCCATATAACATATTTGTGAACGTCCTTCCTCTCCACCTGAAAACCGCAAGCCTTGTCTTAGTTCCCATACTTAGTCTAAGTCTAAGTCCCATGTCTAAGTCCCATACTTAGTTCTCTACACTGATACTCTTCTCGAAGGCTTTCGACACTGTCTGGTTTGACTATATCCAAGCTGCTATGAAAGAGTAAGAAAAATAAGTCTGAATCTTTTGGGAAAGGATGCTTTCAGCTACAAAATAACATTGCCTAACCATAGAAAATATAGTTAAGACATTGTCTAATCGGGTTAGAATTGTGTCCTATCAGCTGCTGGAGGGCAATCAGAAAGCTCTCTCATTTGATGGCATGTTTGTTTCTGTCAAAAGTTGCGTACAGGTAAAATAAAATGCTAAACTGATCAAATAAGTTAAATAAGGTCATAGGATGAAAATTAAAATGTCTCATAAAACAAGGTGATTGACATTCAAAAATTATTCATAAACATTTCTGTATCCCAACAATGAGGTTGTGAGAGCTGAAACTAAAGCTTTAGTGCCCTTTATATCACAACAAAAAGAATAAAATAGACATTTTATAATTCAATTAAATGTGCACATATCTTTACGTTAAAATGACAAAATGCTGATAAAACAAATAATGAGTATCAATAAGCTTAGAAACAGGGATCATGATGGGACCTTTCATTGCCAAAGACATCAATTCTCCCCCAATTTTTATACAAGTTTACTCAAATTTCTATCAAAATTCCAGGAAGATTATTCATAGATATAGACAGCTTATTCTAAAATTTTATGGAAGGTAATAAAACTAAGAGGCAATAAAAACCATTTTGAGGATGAAGAATGAAGAGAATCAGATAGATTTTCCAAGACATAATACAGGTTCAATAACAATCAAGAATGTAAATTACTGGTGGAGCAACAGAAACAGGGCTAAGAGAACACAAGAGAAGGCCCAGAAATAGACTTGGAACAGTAGGCCTGAGCTACTACTCTAAGGTTAATGCAATTCAACAGCGCAAGGGAAGGTTTTCAAACATAAGACTATAGTTAATGATTATTCTCCTCACCAAAAAAAAAAAAAAAAAACCTAGGCACTGGAGCCAAACCTCATACTCTACAAAAAACTCTAACCAAATGATGGCATTAAAGACATAGAAGATAGTTGGGGTGGAGAGGATATATTTTGGGGAAGGAATTTTCAGATTGACAGCGAAAACATAATTCACTAGAGGAATAACTGTTCATTGAATAATTGGAATTGATCAAAATTAGCCCTTATTGCTCTGTGTAAGTTCATATGCAAAGGATAAAAGCGCCTCCTACAGATGTGGAGAAAATATTTGCATAGCATATATGTGACATTCATGTTCTGTCTTTAAAAAAATGGGTTTCACGTCCTTACCTTTAAGAGCTTGTGCCCTTGAAGAGCGAGAACAAATAAGTAAGCACAAATAGGAAAACAAAGAAGATCTTTTTACTAAAATAGCAGGTAGCAAACGGTGAAGAGTAGATATAGGCAGTAGCTTAGAAGCAGCACATTGATTTAATTCACACTCTATACCGAAAGAAAAGAGAACTGCAGAGTTGTGTCCATGGCTTAAGGTGATCTGTGCCGAGCCAGGGGAAACCCGGCATCTGGAGAAAGCCAGCAGTGGCGCCGCGACAGGCGTGGAGGGCAGCCAGAAGCACCGGCACTGACTGTGTTGGAACCAGGGGCCAGATGGACATTTCCTTTGCAGAAACGACCCCTCAAGGGCTCTCCCCAGCGGAAGGAGAGAGAGCGCACAGATGGAGCGTTAGGGGGAAAGCTGCTCTGGGCTGGATGCACGTCCTGGAAGGGAGACTTGATCTTTGAAAGGTCCACAAAGTAATTCCAATGTGAGAAAGTAACCTTGAAGATGGGATTTAGGCAGTGTGGTGGTAACTGCAGGAACTCTACCCACCCTAACTGGAAGTATCGGCACTACTCTAGTCCGGTTAGCTAAACTACAATCAGTAATAATAAAAAAATACGACTGGCTGGTGAGTTTGGGCAAGAAAGAAAGAAACATCCACAATTCCTTGAAAAGATTAATTCCTCAACTCTCTCTGTGTGGAACTTTCTTTTATATACTTCAATCACGTCACAAGAATTGACAGATTGAAAGAAGCAATGATCAAAATGCAGCTGTCTCTGTTGGAGCTGAACCTCATATCCGTGTAACCATGCTACTAGTTTGAAAAGTATGTCTTTCAAGACAAAAAGGTATTTCTATAGCATACAATTTCTATAGTGTACACTATTGCTTTTCCACAAACATATAAGCATGACCTTCTCGTCCTTATGCAATGAATATTAATTTCACTTATCCAGCATAAACAAAATCTCCTGGAGATCTTCAGTAGGATTATTAAAGGGCCCTGAGAATCAACAATACGTGGATTAAAGAACTCTTGATCTCGTGTTTATTCCAGGGTCCTGGAGAGTTGGTGATGACCCAGCAGTGTGGGACATGAGGTCAGTGCCCGGAGATCTGCCTCTGCTCCTCCGTCCTGCTGCACCCAAGCTGCAACTTGCCCTAATCACTGCTGAAACCTCTAGTAGAGAGAGAGATTTTTGTAAATAATAGGGCTTCAGGTGATTTTAGCAAGCTCCCAAACATTCATTGAATGCTCCCTGAACCCTTGGGAACTGCCAAGAAACTGGGACCTAGAATGAGATTAAAAATCTTAATACAACAGGAACAAATGCATACAATAAAAATAAAGTAAAATGTGGATTTTATTTTTGCAAAGAGACAATTTATTGTGCTATAGGGTTTTTTGGTGTTATATTTAGCAAGTCAGAATCAACAAAACTCTTGTAAATGAAAAGAATGCAGTAAGGCAAGGAGTTATTAAACTGATATGCAAAATCAATAGCAAAAATAAAATAGCCACTTAAAATACAATTGAATTAAAAATCCCATTTACAATAGGAGAACAATACACTGGCAATAAAAGCTATTTTACAAAATGAAAAGCAAGAAGGCAGGAGTCTATAATAATAGTTAAATTCATGAAACACTTGGAAATAGGAAATAGCCTATACTGAAGCAACTTACGTAAACAAAGTTTTAAAACCTTTTGTTTGATTCAAAAATAAAACTGTAAATAAATGTAAAACATAACTTGCTCAGGGATTCAATGGGGATGAAACTAACAATTATCTCTTAATTGTTCATCACAGGGACAAGATAACAACTAAACAAGCTTTTCTCTTTGCTTTGTTTTGTTGTTGATTTTCTTGAGGATATCTAATTGATTTGCTTTTCTTAAAGAAAAAGCAAGCAAGAAAAGAGTAAAGGAAATCCCATCACCTTTCAATAACATGGAAAATTTTTCCCTTCCACATTTTATTCTTTGGGGATAATTTCTTAAAAACTTGATACTTAGAGAGGAAATTAAAACCTAGGCAAGGGTTACAGAAGACTGCATGAAATGAAATATCTGGGGATGTGTCAGGTATTTACTGCTGTGATTCTCACTCAGGACACACTCACAGGTTGAATCTGCTCTTGGGACAGGGCAGTTTCTCCGGGCCTGGAATGTGATGGAATCATTTAGAATGTGCTAGAATCATCTAGAATCATTGCTCCAAATCC
>JAJIBD010012982.1:0-18149 GCA_021461705.1 Cryptotis parvus | reverse complement strand
ACTGCCAGGAGTAATTCCTGAGTGCAGAGCCAGGAGAAACCCCTGAGCATTGCCAGGTGTGACCCAAAAAAAAGCAAAAAAAAAAAAAGTGCGACTATAATTAGATCCCTGGTTAATCGTGCACTAACTGAATGTATGACATAATATGTATTGCATCTTTGATTTTTATTTCTGGACACAGTTGAGACCTTCCTTAAACCATTTGGATGGAAACCATCTTAGCTATCAACTCATGGCTCCATTAAAATTCCAACTGCTTATATTAGAAAAAAAAAATTCCAAAGATGGTTTCTTTGATCTTAGATCTAAGGTTGCAGACAGCATTGACCTGGACGGAGCACACGGCCAGTCAGTAATAAATCTCAAGGCATTAAACAAACTGCGGCGTAATTGAAAATTATGTTCTCCTTCCCTATACTTAGCTGTGAAAATATTTTAACAAGTTGGCATCTAGGCTTGCGACTTTTACATCTGTTGTTTCTTTTTCAGGATTACTTTTTAGCATTTAAAGACGTGATTCTTTGAAAAGTATGGCTAGGGCAGAACTGTGGTGTTAGATAGTACATTTGGAACACTTTACAGATGGGCATTTGTGAAGCACGTGGATTTAGGATACTGGCTTCCTCCCATTCTGCTTTTAAGTAGAAGAGGCTGCTATTTCCTGGGTGTCTGGAAAACATTTGTTCTTTTCGGAAATCCTTTTCTTATTTTGGTGAAACTGTATTGCGCAGATTGGCTCTGCTGGTGCGGCCGACGCTCCACCCAGCGCGCGTGGGCTCTAAGTCCAAGTCTCACCTCCTTACCAGCGTCCGTTATTCCAGCCTGGAGGTTCCAGCTGTTCTCTCTCACTCCTCTCTCTCCTGGCGTTAGTCATTTCATTGAAGGCGTGGAGCTGGGGGTGGGTCACAGTGGTTCTTCTGCTTCTCTTTCAGCTCTGATTTTTGGGGACAATGAAATAGGGTTTCTTTTCAGATCTTGGACTTTGCGCAGGGAGCTAATTTTTCTTTTTTTTTTTAAATTTTAATAAAATGTCTAATAGTATGGATTAATCAAGTGGAGTCATTTTAAAGATTAGGAGTTGGATCAAAAATTCTCACCTTGCATTGAAAAGTCTTTGCGTAATGATAGGTTTAATAGCTCATATATTCTTTTTTTTTTAATTGAAAGATGCTCATGTAGAGTTTTGGTTCTACAGTGTTCCAACACGCACCCTCCACCCAAACCCATCTCCCATCACCAATGTCCCCACCTCCCTCCCTCCCCTCCCACACCTCAACCACTTGGCGGGTTCTGTATGTCATTTCTTTCCTCTTTATATCTCCTTCCCAACAAACTTTCCTGCTCTTCGTGGAATGCAGTGCATTAAAAGACATTACTGTTTCACTATTTTAGTGGACCAGCGCGCCGCTCTGTTCATCTGGTCGTGAGGCATTTTCCCAGCGTCCGGACAGTGAAAATGGTGGCTAGTGTGATGGGCAAGTCTCATCCGGCTGCTTCTGGGACCCCCAGAAGCGATGGGCCGCCCTCCCAAAACCCATCTGCCCTCCTCGGGCTCCATGGTCAGCTGGGCCCAGCGCCGAGCCGAAGTTCCAGCCTCCCCAGTCGCTTAGGAGGCTCTGGATGCTGGCCGTGGGCAGCTCCTCTGGAACTAATTTTTCTTTTCTCTTTTCTTTTCTTTCTTTCTTTTTTTTTTTTTTGGGTCACACCCGGCAATGCTCAGGGGTTACTCCTGACTCTGCGCTCAGGTATTACTCCTGGCGGTGCTCAGGGGCACCACTGGGATGCCAGGGATCGAACCCGGTTGGCCGCATGCAAGGCAAACACTCTCCCACTGTGCGATCGCTCCGGCCCCAATAAACTAATTTTTCTATGTAGAAATTATATTCTGCATCCTTCTCACTGCTCTCACTCTTAATACTTCTTTTTCTTTTTAGAGCAGGGACCACAGCCAGGGATGTGGCAACGGGATGTGCCGGGATGCAGCCCAGAACTGTGCTACTTGTGCCCTTCTACTTGGCTATCTCCCAGGCCTGGCAGTGTTTTTGAGGCTGTAATAAATTACACTTAAAAAATTTTTTTTATGCATCATTCCCCTCCTTCTATCGCAGTGAGGTCTCAGACCCAGTTTGGAGCAGATGATTTTCCATCCTGCCCGCACCCTACTCTCAGGGTACTAAATTCTCGGAGGAATGTTTTTT
Organism: Cryptotis parvus; assembly: GCA_021461705.1. NCBI lineage: Eukaryota > Metazoa > Chordata > Mammalia > Eulipotyphla > Soricidae > Cryptotis > Cryptotis parvus. The sequence goes on along the minus strand of JAJIBD010012982.1, from coordinate 15,951 downwards.
TTCTTAAAAAATTTTCTTCTTCAGAGGGAGGTGTTTTGGTTATAAATACCTTCAAAGAATAAACAAAATTCCTAGAGGATAAAAATGGCAGGGCCTTGGTAACTGCGTCAAGAGAAATGACAGGCTTCTTGAGCTAGATGAGGCACAGTGCTGTGATTTCTTAGAGAGGACGCAAATGGACATTGGCTAGTGGTGAGTGTGTGTGATTAGAACAAACTTAAGTTTGTTACATGAAGCGCCATATGTGAGTTAATACAAAAACATAACCACAGCAAAAATTGAAGAGATTTGCAGGGTACAAATAGTTCATGCTGACAGAGAGACAGAGAGAGAGAGAGAGAAAGAGAAGAAAACGGGGCTACCTGCTATTGAGGCAGGCTCGGGGTGGGTGGGGGGGGTGTGGGTACATTGGTGGTGGAAATGGGGCTCTGGTGGAGGGATGGGTGCTGGAATACTGTATTACCAAGAACCAATTATGAACACCTTTGTAATTGAATGTCTCACGGTGGTATAATAAATTAAAAGAAAAACAAAAACAAAACAAATAGCTCATGCTTTTATACTGAAATTTAGCATTTAATTTTTATTTAATTTTGGCTTCTTGGGTCACACGTGGCAATGCTCAGGGGTTACTCCTGGCTCTGCTCTCAGAAATTACTCGTGGTGGTGCACAGGGGACCATATGGGATGTCGGGGATTGGACCTGTGTTGGCGCATGCAAGGCAAACGCCCTACCTGCTGTGCTATGGCTCTGGTCCCGCATTTAGCATTGTAGTTTTTTTTTTTTTTATCCAAATTCAAACATGAAGGCTACATTAAAATACCATTATAATCTTCTCCTCCTCTTCCTTCTCCTCGTCTTTCTCTTTCTTCTTATTATTCTTATTTGTTTTTTTGGGTTACACCTGTTGATGCTCAGGGGTTACTCCTAGCGGTGCTGGGAGGACCATGGGACCAAGACTCGAACCCAGGTAGGCAGTATGCAAAGCAAACACACTGCCGGCTGTACTGTTGCTTCAGCCCCTTTTTCCCCAAGCATTTGATTACCCAGCAAATACTGTGTTATTTCTTTTAGAACATTTCACCCCCAAGGTCAGTCTTTATTGTTTGAATTTCTAGATTAGGGGAGTTCCCTTAGTTTTCTTTCATCCCACGGGCCTTATATATTCCCCTTTCTTCTCTCTTACTTGTTGATGGTTACTTTTCCTCATCTAGAAGTTCTATCAAGATGGAGAAATGCCTATTTATTAATTCAATTGCTGAAACAGTGACTGGCAAAAATGTTTATCAGTATTGTATTAACTGACTTAATCCTATCTAGTACTCTCTCTCCTGGGAGAATCTGCATTCCACCTAATTAAAAAAAAGTAAGTCTGCTAAATTGAAAATCAGAAAACATTAGCTTCATGAGTCCAAGCTTTAAGACTCCAAAAGAAAAAAATATGAAAAGTCATCTTCAGGAGTTTCATGAACCAAGAGGGATTTTTAAATTTTTGTCATAGAAGCACCCGCCATTTCGTCAATGACATTGTGCACATCACATGAATACAACTTTCCTTTGCCATTACACACGTTTCTGCTGTTGTAGTGATGGAGTTCTGGACCTGGGGATCCAACCCAGATAAGCTGGGTGCAAGACCAACGCCTTAACATGCTATACCGGTTCTACAGCCCCGCTGTCACCAATTCCATTTCACCTGGCCATGCTCAGGCGTTACTCCTGGCTGTTCCACTCAGGAATTACTCCTGGCAGGGATCGGGGGACTATGTGGGATGCCGAGGATGGAACCCAGGTCAGCTGCGTGCAAGGCGAGGCCCTACCCGCTGTGCTATCGCTCTGGCCCCTCTTTTATCTCTTGAGTGCATTCGCCCACTGCTGGCTTCCTGCTGCCTCTTAGCAACTTTTAAGCTCAGGCAAGTTCCTGGACAGTAGGTAATTGAAAAAGTTTTCCATGTGGAAATCCAGATTTGTAAGGCAAGTGGGATATGGCATTCTTCAAAACAGTAATTAATCTATTGCAGTGAACTTGAATAGAAATTGCAGCTTATCAGACCCCGGGAAACACGGTGGCGGGAAACGTCTCCTTTCTGAATGCCGAGGAAAAAACAAGAGAATGTATACGACATCAGGCAGGACCAGCTCACGTCCTATGCCACCGGTCTTCCGTTCCGGCTTCTACTTTCCACTGCTTTCTCTGCACGAACCTGCTCCAAACTTCAAGCACAGGCAGGCCAGGAAAGCGGACTTCAGACCTTTGTCATTTTCCTTCTCAGACACAGGAGAAGATCGTTTCCGGGGTCAGAGGATTTCCACCAATTACATGCTGCAACTTCCCAAGTTAGCATTTGCAGAATTTCCAGAACACTGCCGGTCTTCCCGGGTTTTGGAAAAAAAAAATAGGTGGGGGAGGTGACGTTGTCCCACCAGACCGACAGCTGCTTTTCTGCGGTATCTGGCGTTGCATGTGCATCATCTGTGACATGCAGGCACAACCCGGATCATCTACCGTCCGGAGCTCTGCAAAAAAAGCAGGGGGCGCGGCAAAGAAAGTTGATTGACAAGCCCACGCACGGAGCGGGCGGGCGCGGCGCGAAGTGAAGGGACGAGAACTTTCCTCGGGACGGAGTTCAACAGCAGAGGGCACGAAACCCCGGGCTGGGCCAGCGGCGAGCCCCGAGGCCGTCTGGGATTTGTAGTTCCCGACGGTCCTCCTCGCCTATAGGCCCCGCAGGGCCCCAAACTACAATTCCCATCAGCCCCCGCGCGCGCTCCCCCCGCCCCACCCTCCGGGGCTGCGGCCGGCGCTGCAAGCTCCGGGGCCTCGGCCCTGCCCGCGCCGCCCGCGCGCGGCCGCGTCACGTTTGTTTACCGAGAAGCGCCGCCTCCCCCGCCGTCCCCCGCGCCGGCAGGCTGCGATGCATATTCATGAGCCAGCGGGGCGGGCCGGCCCGCCCGCCGCCCGCCTTCCCGCTCCCGGCGGTGATTAATATGCAATAAGCCCCCTGGGCCGCGGCGACGCCCGCGCGAGGTGGAGGCAGCGGGCGGGGCGTGCAGGCGGCAGCCGCGACCGGGCGGGAGGCGTGTGCGCGCGTGGGAGGGCGAGCGCGAGTGCGGTGGGGGGGCGGCCGGCCGGCGCGCGGGATGGAATCCCGAGCCCCCGACGGAACGCTCGGGATCGCCACATAATCCCCTGGAGCGGCCGCGCCGGCCGAGCGCCATTGGCTCCCCGCGCCGCCGCCGCCGCCGCCCGCCGCCGCCCGCCTCGCTCTCGGCCGCGCCGCGGGAGCTGGGGGCGCCGCGCGCAGCCCCCCCGCGATGGAGCCCCCGCGCCGCCCCCGCAGAGCCCGGCCGCGACCCCCGAGCCTCGGCGGCGGCCCTGGCGGCGGCCCTGGCGGCGGCGGCCGGAGCCCGGAGCCCCGAGCCCGCGCGCGGAGCCCGGCGAGAGGCGGCGGCGCGGCGCGGCCCGAGGCCCCCGGAGAGGCGCTGCCCGGCCCGGCGGGCGGCGCGGGGCGCGGCGGCGGCGGCGCGGCGGCGGGGCGGCCCCGGGCCCGGCGGGAGCGGCGCCAACTCGCTGCTGCTGCGGCGGGGCCGGCTGAAGCGGAATCTGTCGGCGGCCGCCGCGTCCTCGTCCTCGTCCTCGTCCTCGTCGGCCGCGGCCGCCTCGCCCGCGCCCGGCGCCGCCGGCCTGTCGCCGTCCAGCGCGGCCTCGGCGGCGCTGTGCACCCGCAGCCTGGACAGGAAGGCGCTGCTGCTCAAGCCCCGCCAGATGCTGCCGCTGCAGCCGTCGGACCGCGCCTGGGTGCGGCAGCAGCTCCGGCGCGGCTGCGTGCACGTCTGCGACCGCCACCTGGCCGCCACGCACCTGCGCCCGGTGCTCTGCACGCTGGACACCACGGCCGCCGAGGTGGCCGCTCGCCTGCTGCAGGCCGGCCCCAAAGGCGGCGGCGCGCTCAAGGTGCCGGGCCAGGGGGCCCCCGACGCCGGCGCGCGCCTGGCCCCGACCGAGCCCGGGGAGGCGGCGAGGCTGGTGGACGTCGGGGGCCCCCGCGCGCGCCGCCCACCGACCTGCCGCTGCCCGGTGGGGCCCGGGCCGGCTGGGGGTCCCGCGCCAGCCCCGCGCCGTCGGACTCCAGCCCCGGGGAGCCTCGACCCGCGCACGGCGCGCCCCCCGGCCCGGCCTCCGACGCCGACAGCTTCAGCCCGAGCCCCAGCGCCGAGAGCGTGTCCGAGCGGCTGGACCCCGACAGCGGAGGCGGCGGCTCGTCGTCGTCGTCGTCGTCGTCGTCCGAGGAGCTCGAGGCTGAGGCTGCCCCGACGGCGGCCCCGGGCCAGCCGCGCGCTCAGCAGCCCAGAGCGGCGGGGGGCGGCCGCCGACGGCGGGGAGGAGAAGGCAGCCGAGAGGGCGCCCCCGCCGCCCACCCTGTACGTGCAGCTCCACGGAGAGACCACCCGGCGCCTGGAGGCGGACGAGAAGCCCCTGCAGATCCAGAACGACTACCTCTTCCAGCTGGGCTTCGGGGAGCCGTGGCGGGTGCAGGAGGAGGGCCTGAACGCCGAGATCGGCTGCCTCATCCGCTTCTACGCCGGTAAGCGCCTGCCCCGACGCGTGCGCTCGGACACTGCAGTCGGGCCCGGAGTCACCGTGGCGTCCCCGGCCCGGCTCGCGGGAAACGCAGGGCCCCGACAGGCTCTGTCAATCCTGGCGGCGTTCCGGAGCGCCCAGCCCGCCCCGTGGTGCGCGGGGCTCGGGTGCAAGGCGGCCCGGGAAGGTCGGGGAACTGGCACGGTGAGGAGCTTCCTTCAGGCCTCGGGGGCAGGTGGTTTGGGACAGGCGCAGGGAGTTCAGGAGACCCCTCCTGCCCTGGGAAAGTGACCAGCAGAGACGCCTCTTGGCTGTCCGCGCTGCACCGCTGTGGTCCCCGGGTTCCCCGGCTCACGGACGCGCCCCCTGCAGCTTGTCCTGGCCCTGGGCTCTCGGCCGAGACCTAATCGGGGAGGGTCCTTTTAGGGGTTACTCCTGAGCCCCCTACCTCCACCCCGCCCAGCGCGCTTTGGGGCTTGATTTTACTTTTCTGCGACAAGTTTGATTTCTTGCATCCAGAGTGATTGGGTGTGTTTCTCGCACCACGTCCTTTAAGTGGGCGAGCAAGCCGTGGGCGGTTTGCAGTGTAACTTGTCGTGGCGTTCACAGTAATGGCAAAGGGACCCAAAACCCTACACACACTCTGTCTTAATTCTAGATTTCTGTTTAAATTTTTTTTTCCCCATAAACGTTCGTTCTTTCCAGTTTTATTAATGGGCAGGTGAGATTCTTAAATGCCGTTGCTCGGTGGTGCTCTCTGGACTCCCAAATGTATCCGTACTTAAATTAGGGCTCCATTTTCTGATTGTTCTTAGTGGTTGGGATATAAAATAAAGTTTAGTGTAACAAAATTGAATCCCGAGCGTTCCGTTTTCCCCAGCTTTGTGGTTTTAGGTGCTGGGGATGGTGGAACGCTAATTGCCCTTGTTAATGCCGATCACGTATAGCTACATTGTAGCTTTACTGTGGTTCCGTCCCATTTGTGTCTTGTTACAATTTACTCAACAAGAAGAGAATCTTGACTCCCTCATTGATAAGAGCAAGTCTAGGACACGTTCCTCCCAGAAGTTCCTTGAAGCTTCTCTGGCGATTTTCTCCAAGTCTCTAAGTAGATTTTTCTGCTGTTTCTGGGCGGCCCCCAGCTGTCTTCTGTGCCTACCCCAGGCCTGGTGGGGAGGGACTGTTTGGTGCAGGGCATTGAACTCAGGGCTCCCACATGACAAAGCGTGAACCATTTCCCTGGCCCTTTAAATAGATTTCTAATTTATTTTGGTGTATCCGGAAAGCCACATATGATATCTGAAGAGAGTAGCCTGTGTGATAGGCCTGTCATAGTTTATGGTCTTAGGAAATAAGGGACTTTTTCGTTGTTTGTTTTTGGGGTCACACCCAGTTTTGCTCTGGACGTGTCCCGGGCTCTGCCCTCAAGGGTCACTCCTGGCAGGACTCAGGGATTGAACTCAGGACTCAGGTGGGCCTTATGCAACGCAAGTGCCCAACCTGCTGTGCTGGTGCTCTGCACCCCAGAAATAAGTGATTTAAAAGATATATAGGAGCAACAACTGTATTCCCTCTTACAGCTCATTAATTTCTAAAAGAGTGTTTTATAGAAGCATAGGATAGTAATCACATTTGGAATTCTGTTAATAAGCAAGTGTAAGAATGATGAAATGCTGTTTAACCGGAGCTAATTTTGTTGGAGACAAAAATATGTATAAAGAAGGGCTGTATTAAATAAGCAGAATCAGATATTTTCTCTTCAGAGAGAGCTTTGCGTTCCTTCTGGCATGGTTATGTTGTTACTGATCAGTGTCAGGAGAACAGGCTTGGGTGTCAGTCATGAAATTCGAATCTTTGCTTTCCCCTGAGTGTTATTTCAGGAGTGGCAATTCTGAGGGACTGATATGCAGTTAAAAATGGTTTTAATACAGAAGTTACTAATTCTCTCGTTAAATCTTAAATATCTATCTTAAAAAACGGTCTGTTGCATCTTTTGAACTTAGTTGATGGATTTTTTTTTTCTTTTTGGGTCACACCCAGTGATGCTCAGGGGTTACTCCTGGCTCTGCTCAGGAATTACTCCTGATGGTGCTCAGGGGACCATATGGGATGCCGGGATGGAACCAGGCCAGCCATGTGCAAGGCAAACGCCCTACCCGCTCTACTGTTGCTCGGCCCCGTTTCTGTATGCACAAGATACAAATCCATAGGCCTCGGTATATGAGCTCAGAAAAGTAATTGAAAATGTGGGAAGCAGGCAGACAGCCCGGTGTCTCCGGGAGTTGGAAGCCCCCTGCCCAGGGGTGAGGGGGCGCTTGCTGTGTGCTGTGTATTCGGATTGTTACACAATTGGGCTTCAGTCAATACACCAAACATCTCATCGTCATAGAGCAAAACTCAGCCTGTGGCAAATGCACTTGAAGTGCGAGGAAGTTTAGTTACTGAACAACAAAAGGCCTTATTGTCAGGTGGCTTGACTTACAGGAACGTTGTGAGAATGTGTATAAAATGAAGAAAGCGGTACCAAGTTAGAGCTTCCTAGAAATTATTCCTCTTGCCCTGTGGAATATTCAGTGAACACTTTGGTGTTAACTCCTTTCTTCAGGAAGAAATATTTGTTGAGAAGAAACCTGCTCAGTGTATAGATGTATGTTGCGCTTATAATTTTACGTGTACTTGTAAGTTGATTACTGAGTATCTTTCTGTTTACGTGGACTTGAACGCCGCTGTTAACGCCCTTTGAGTGTTTCCAGTGTTCAGATTGAATTTATGTACAGTGAAGCTTTTCTAGCCTTTTTTCTTATTTTTTCACCTGTTTTTTACAGCAGAGAACTTCCATCTCTTAAGGCCTTGTCACCTCTCTATGAAACTTCAATATTGATAACCGGATGCTGGATATTATTTAAAGGCTTTGGATGCTATTTGCGATTGCTGTGAATATTTAAATATTTATCTGGGTGAAGTAAAATGAAAGAAAGTCTTCAGTGAGCTCGAAGGGGCTGGACAAAGGCGGTGTCAGATGACGGAGCCATTAATGAAAGCCTGGCTGGGCCCGCCCTGGCACCTGTGGCCGCCTTTCCCGAGCGGACTTACAACAGGGGAACCTTCACTGACTTTATCTGAAGTTACCGGTTTTAAGTTGATTTAGTTTTCTTTGAAAAGAAGCCATATTGCATTTTATCCGAAGGAGAGTGATTTTTGCATGGGAACCCCGCGAGTGTAGGTTGCCTTACGGAGTTCTGGCCCTTAAAAACAATGCCGGGTGTGACCCAAAAAGCAAAAAAAAAAAAAAAAAAAAAAATGCGCGTGTGCTTTGAGCTCCCCGAGGTCGCGCCTTTGATCACCAGCAATATTGACCCGCCTTTGTTATATTTTTTTGGTTCTGATTTCCCACCCTTTAAAGATTTCATTTCCTAGCTGTAATAGTTGAGACTGCGGTGGCGAGAGGAGGCGTGGGCAGAGGCGAGCTTGCCCGCTGTGCCGAGTGACTCGTGGCCAGGACACTTTGTTGTGTGAGTTATTGGGCCTGTGCACAATCCCTTGTTCCTCTCAGGCTTCTCCTCTCTCCATTTATTTATTTACTTATTTCTCTATCTATCTACTTATTTATTAATGATCAAGCTATGCCTGGCTTCCCGTGTGGAAGCCCAGAGGGCTGGCTCTGCTAAGCTGTGGTACTGACCAGCAGGTCCTTATGACCGTAATTACAGCAGTATTGAGGTAGCCTGCCATGGGCCCGGGACACCAGCAGGTGCTTGAACAGTCCTTTAATTTGGAACAACAAAGGTCTTAACTTCACGTTTGTTGGCTGCAGGTTCACGTTTTATATTTGTTGTTTTTCTTTTAATGTAAGGTACACGTGCTCTTTTCCTTAGGCTTGCTAACATCTACCACTGTGTTGGGTTGTTATTATCTAGACATCTTAGAAGGGCTTTCGCATAAGTGATCTCATTTGTCCTGTCAGAGCCTCACTGGGGAGGAGACGTGTGTTGTTTCAGGGGGAGGAATTGATGATGGGGGTGTGTGGGGGAGAGAGAGGAGAGAGAATAGAGAGAGAGAGGAGAGGGAGAGAGAGAGAGAGGAGAGGAGAGAGGAGAGAATAGAGAGAGGGGAGAGAGTAGAGAGAGGGAAGAGGAGAGATCGGACTCCACTCTGAGGTTTCGGTCCTTGGAAGAACTGAGGAGAGAGCTCAGTCACTGCTTTGCAGTTCATGTCACTTTCCTGGAATTCCAGCTGAATTTCATTTGCTTTTTAAATTTTCACTTAGCTGCAGGCATTCAGAAAATGTTATTTCTGTCGCCAATGAGGTGATATTATACCCTTTGTCCGAAGTGTATTCTTGTGAAGTGTGGATGATAGTCCTCATGAAGTGTGGATGATGGTCCCTTGAAGTGTGGGTGATGGTCCCGTGAAGTGTGGGTGATGGTCCCGTGAAGTGTGGGTGATGGTCCCGTGAAGTGTGGGTGATGGTCCCGTGAAGTGTGGGTGATGGTCCCTTGAAGTGTGGGTGATGGTCCCGTGAAGTGTGGGTGACGGTCCCGTGAAGTGTGGGTGATGGTCCCGTGAAGTGTGGGTGATGGTCCCATGAAGTGTGGGTGATGGTCCCGTGAAGTGTGGGTGATGGTCCCGTGAAGTGTGGATGACGGTCCCGTGAAGTGTGGGGTGATGGTCCCGTGAAGTGTGGATGATGGTCCCGTGAAGTGTGGGTGACGGTCCCGTGAAGTGTGGGTGATGGTCCCGTGAAGTGTGGGTGATGGTCCCGTGAAGTGTGGATGATGGTCCCGTGAAGTGTGGGATGATGGTCCCGTGAAGTGTGGGTGATGGTCCCGTGAAGTGTGGGTGATGGTCCCGTGAAGTGTGGGTGACGGTCCCGTGAAGTGTGGGTGACGGTCCCGAGAAGTGTGGGTGATGGTCCCGTGAAGTGTGGGTGATGGTCCCGTGAAGTGTGGATGATGGTCCCGTGAAAGTGTGGGTGATGGTCCCGTGAAGTGTGGATGATGGTCCCGGTGGTGTGGGTGATGGTCCCGTGAAGTGTGGGGTGATGGTCCCGCGAAGTGTGGGTGATGGTCCCGCCAAGTGTGGGTGATGGTCCCGTGAAGTGTGGGGTGATAGTCCTATGAAGTGTGGATGCCTGTTTTTATCTTGCTGCCTTTAAGAACTTAAAAGGACCAGGACTGGCAGATAAGTCACAATGCAGAAAAAGATTCCTAAGTGATAACTACATTGTGGTTGTAAATAATCATTGAGTTCATAGGAGGTGAATGAAGTTTACCTCACAATTTATTCTCTTTTCAGACATGCTTCTTGTTAGTTATAAATCTTGGAGAGATGTAACACTGGATCTGAGTAGATACCTTTCTGAAGATGGTGGTATGATAATTAAGGTTCATTAAAACGTAACCTTCCATGTGAGCTATTGAGAATCTGCACGTGACTCGGAGGGCAGATTGCATGTGAGGGGCCTGCATTTGTCTCGGGCCCTCTTGGTCCCCAATGCACCACCAGTGAGCAGCTGTGGTGGCCAGAGCACCAAAGGGAGACGGCCAGACCATCCCCTCTAAAAAAATAATAAAATATCCACCATGAAAGGTGTTTTTAATTTAAAATATAATTTATTTCTACTGTGGTGATCATCACGGCGGAATTGGTATAGGGATGGTTTTGTCCTATTTTTATAATGGATGTCTTACAGAGAACCGGGCATAACCTGTGTTTCTGTTGTTCCTGAATTGCTGTGTCTTCTGTGTTTATTAAAATACATGCAGGGAGAGGGATGAGGTAAAGCGAGTTTGTCAAGTGTTTGGTTAGAAGCCGGGTCATTTTCTTGCTGTAAGATTGTTAAAGTAGTGAGTGTTCAGATTCTTTTTTCCTTAAGGTGTAATGGTGTTTGGTTGTCCCTTATCTTTCCATTTTCAGAATCCTTTCTTTTCGGAATCCTGAGTTAGCTTATGGTTTTAGCTTATGGTTTGTTGGGAATATAACGTTCATTGTAGGTGAAGTCAAGCTTAGTATAACACTTGGTATTTTAGCTTAACGTTTTAGCTTAAACAGTTGCCGAATTGGCTTTGTGGAATTTTATTAAGCAGCTGTGGGGGTGTGCCCTGATTCTGTTGCCTCCCTCTCGATCTGTTTGGGTCCCCAGGGCTGTGCCGAGCACACAGATGCACAGAGGCGGAGACTGCATGTGCCACATGCTATCGGTTTCTTTCTTTTCTTTTTTTTTTTTTGGCTTTTTGGGTCACACCCGGCCATGCTCAGGGGTTACTCCTGGTTCTGCACTCAGGAATTACTCCTGGCGGTGCTCAGGGGACCATATGGGAGGGATGCTGGGATCGAATCTGGGTCGGTCGCGTGCAAGGCAAACGCCCTCCCGCTGGACTATAGCTCCGGCCGGCCCCCTGCTATCGGTATCTTCTAACTCATGTGAGCCAAGATCTGCGTTAAGTTTGGGAGAGCAGCTCTCCATGACAGCTTAGGTTTAACAGGTTCCCTCCCCCCCCGCTTTCCCTCACAGCATCTTTACTTCCACTTTGAGACTGATTTAATGAGACGCCGGTCAAATGAAGCATTTAGATATCATGATTTTGTTATGTCCCAGGGTTGATTGAGCACAGCTCAGCCTCTGGACAGGAGGAGGATTTTACTGATAAGCGCACGGAAGTGGAGAGATCCCAGAAGCTCCTCGAGAAAAGCTTTGCCTTTAAATATGCCTGACATTTTGAAAAAGGGATGTTACCTGAACGTCCGAAACAACCTGGGAAAAATGAAGCCTTAAAACAAACAAACGAAATCTCCACCTTCTAAGTCCACTCTGCCCCTTCAGTCCTGGGCATCTGGTCCCGAGCGGTAAGGAGGGGTTTGAGTCGGCCTTGTTGTGCTTCTGCGCTTTTCTACATGAACTTCGGGATTGGGTTTTTTTTTTTTTTTTTTGCTTTTTGGGTCACACCTGGCGATGCTCAGGGGTTACTCCTGGCTCTGCACTCAGGAATTACTCCCTGGCCGTGCTCAGGGGACCATATGGGATGCCGGGATTGAACCCGGCCGGCACAGGCTGGCCGCGTGCAAGGCAAATGCCCTACCCGCTGGGCTATCGCTCTGGCCCCATACCTTCAGTTTTCTAAAGGTGATGCCTTTAAAACAAAGAAATGAAACCTTATGGACTCTATAGACACATGAGCCACTGATTTCTTAAGTCTCTGATGTTCTGATTCTTAACCCTTGATTACAGACATTTTAAATAAATTACAACTCGAGTCTAGAAAGAATAGTGTTTGGTGATATTTGATTAGGGAGTATTAGGGTATCTGGGTAGTGTTAGGTTTTGATTGAGAGGTGGGATGATTTTTGTGATGTATTATATATATATATGTATATATATGCATATATATACATATATATATATACCCTACGAGATAAAATCTAACTACACGACACATTTGTACTGAAATCTTTGTTTCCACCTTTATACTTCTATTTTTAACTGATTCACCCGTGAATTACAAAGTTGTTCACGATTTTACAAAAGTTGTTCATGCGTTTCTCGCAGACAGTGTCCCAATACCCATCCCTTCATGAGCGTCTCTTCCCTCCACCTGTGTCTCCGGTGTCCTCCCGCCGGTGCCCTTGCAGGTTTGGGACAGCTGCTTTAACACTGTAAAGTGTCCTCGGGGGTAAAGTGTCTTCTTGAAGCCCAGCGGCCTCTGCGTTAGGATCCAGATGTTCTCATGAAAAGGAGAGAAGAGAACTCTTGTAGGAGCGCAGTATTTTTATGGCACGTAAATGCTGTTGCTCTAGTAAAACACAAAATACTTTACAAAGCGAGACTTGCTAAATGTGAGCTAATCTTACTGCCTTTTACTTCCTTTTGAGACAAAAGTCAGTTTCAAGATGAAATAGAATTTCAAAGTAGGTTTGGGACCATTTCTACAGTGATAAAACTGCTCATCAGAAGTCCGAAAGTTGATTTGTATTGGTTGAAATTTCTTTCTTTTTTTGTTTTCTGTATTCTTTCTTAGTAGGAAGAATTCGTATTTGTTGCTTTTTTTGTACTAATTTTCTGATGAAGAGCAGTTGAATGATTTTTTTTCATATGCCTGCCTCCATTATGTTAGATTATGTCAGAATATTTGGGTGTCCTTTTTGAAATATGAGACATGTCTTCCTTCCTTCCTTCCTTCCTTCCTTCCTTCCTTCCTTCCTTCCTTCCTTCCTTCCTTCCTTCCTTCCTTCCTTCCTTCCTTCCTTCCTTCCTTCCTTCCTTCCTTCCTTCCTTCCTTCCTTCCTTCCTTCCTTCCTTCCTTCCTTCCTTCCTTCCTTCCTTCCTTCCTTCCTTCCTTCCTTCCTTCCTGTTTTTTAGGTCACACCCACTGATGCTCAGGGGTTACTCCTGGCTCTGCACTCAGGAATTACTCCTGGCTATGTTCCGGGGACCATATGGGATGCCCAGGATCAAACATGGGTCAGCCGTATGCAAGGCAAGCGTCCTACCCACTGTGCTATTGCTCTGGCCCCTGAGACGTGTTTTTCAATAAAAGCCAAAGAAAAGTCTATACTTACTTTCAGTAGCTATTTAATAACTCTGGATTTTATAGTTAGTTCATTCCTTTAATCTAAACAAAATTTTATGTGCAGAACCAAGTTTTGCTCAGTATTGTGTTATGAGAAATAAAATCTGGGGGGGGGTTTTTTTTTCTTCCACCATCATACTTTGAGGCTTGGATTTAGAGGAGTTGTGTTAAATTTTACAGATTGAATCGGATGCGTCGGGGCAGGTTATAGTAACCTTTTTTCATGTCAAAAACAGCCTTGGACATATTTCATTGCGTACCATAGTTTGCACTTGGAAAGTGACCTAGAGCTTAAAGATGTTAGAATTTTTCTTTTCTTTTTTTCTGTCTTGCTGTCTGTCTTTCTGTCTGTCTTTCTTTCTGTCTGTCTTTCTATCTTTCTGTCTTTTCCTTTTCTTTCCTTCCTCCTTCCCTCCCTCCCTTCCACCCTCCCTCTCTCCCTTCCTTCTTTCTTTCTTGTGGTGTCAGGGATCAAACCCCAGACTTTACACAAGAAAGGCAAAGATCTGGGGCGGAGTGATAGCCCAGCGGGTAGGGCGTTTGCCTTGCACGGTCGGCCCCATGCCGGCCCGGTTCGATCCCGGCATCCCATATGGTCCCCGAGCACCGCCAGGGAGTGGTTCCTGAGTGCAGAGCCAGGAGGTAGCGCCTGAGCATCGCCGGGTGTGACCCAAAAAGCAAAAAAAAAAAAAAAAAAAAGAAAGGCAAAGTCCTCTGAGTGGTATCCTTGTTTTTTTTTGCTTTTTGGGTCACACCTGGCGATGCTCAGGGGTTATTCCTGGCTCTCCACTCAGGATTTACTCCTGGCGGAGCTCGGGGGGACCCTATGGACTGCCAGGGAATCGAACCTGGGTTGGCCGCGTGCAAGGCAAACGCCCTCCCCCGCCGTGCTGTCGCTCCCGCCCCTCTGAGTGGCATCCTTGGCACTGTAGTGTGAAGAGAATAGCCTGAAGTTGAGAAAACGTGTGACTTGGGCATTCATTGTAATGTGCCCTGGGCTTTCATTTCGAGCTTGGAACAGTTCAGTCTCCTCTGGCATTTGTGGACTTCTTTATTGAGCCTGCGTCAAGTGAGAAGGATCCCAAGTGGCAGCTCTAAGTTCTCCAGTATTGCCTGGGTAACCAAAAGGCAGATTCTTTTCCTTTTTCTCTTTGAGAAACTGCGTTTCCATTGCCCGTGCCCAAGGCAGCCGTAGGTAGACCACCTTTGGGCGTAGATGACAAGATTCAGAATAAACAGTCATCAGCATGCTGGAGGCAAGGTGTTTTTTTTTTTTTCTGTTTGGGTCACACTCAGCAATACTCAGGGGGTTACTCCTGGCTCTGCTCTCAGGAATTACTCCTGGCGGTGCTCAGGGACCGTATGGGATGCTGAGGTTCTACCAGTGCAAGGCAAATGTCTTACCCGTGCTGGAATATCGCTCTGGCGAGACAAATTTAAAGCCTTTTAAAGTTAATTTCTTGGGGCGGAGCGATAGCCCAGCGGGTAGAGGCGTTGCCTGTTGCCGGCCTGTGCCGGCCGGGGTTCGATCCCGGCATCCCATATGGTCCCCTGAGCACCGCCAGGAGTCATTCCTGAGTGCAGAGCCAGGAGTAACCCCTGAGCATCGCGGGTGTGACCCAGAAGGCCAAAAAAAAAAAAAGTTAATTTCTTTTCAGGGCCAGACCCATACAGTGGGTTTGCATTGTATGCTGCTGACCTGGGTTTGATCCCGGCATCCCAAATGGTCCCTTGAGCACTTTCAGGAGTAATTCCTGAGTGTAGAGCCAGGAGTAACCCCTGAGCATTGCTGGGTGTGACCCAAAAAAGAAAAAAAAAGGTGATTTTCTTAAGTTTTTTTTTGGGTATTTTGTTTTGTTGGGTCACACCCGGCAATACTCAGGAGTTAGTCCTGGCTCAGCACTTGGGAATTAATTACTCCTGTCAGTGCTCCAGGACCATCTGTTTTTACTGGGGATCGAACCTGGATCAGCCCTGTGCAAGGCAGACGCCCTCCCAGCCGAACTATTGTGCCGGCTCCTTTTCTTAACTTTTAGGCAAGTTGTTTTTAAAAAGACAGTTTATAAAGTTCACTATAATGATAATTATTTGAAGGATCCAATGTGCAAAACTTGCTTTTTTTTTTTTTTTCTTTTTTTGGTCACACCTGGCAATGCTCAGGGGTTACTCCTGGCTCTGCACTCAGAAATTACTCCTGGTGGTGCTCTGGGGGCCATATGGGATGCCAGGGATCGAACCCGGGCGGCACAGGCCGCCACATGCAAGGCAAACGCCCTACCCGCTGGACTATTGCTTCGGCCCAGCTGCTGTTTTTTTTTTTTTTTTTTGGGGGTGGGTGGGGGCTTGGGGTTGGTGAGGTTGGCCCGTGTCTGCCAACCTCAGGCGGCTCCTGGCAGAGCCTTGGGCACCACGGACTGTGCTAGTTTAGTGACTGTTTTGGTTTGTGGAGAAAAATAGGGAAGAAGAGAAGATCGCTTTCCACGTTGCCTTTTCACCCCGTTTCCGGTAACTGAGCATGGCTTTCAGGGTGGCTGTCTCTACACCTCTCAGCTCACTCCCTGTGCAGGGCAGGGGCTCGCCGTCGGACTGTTTCCTCGCCCGGATTTTCCTTTCCACACTCATCACTGTGAAGCTGGCACTGCCCACTCAGATTGTTCCTGTTGGGGGTGCTGGTGTCTTAGTGGGCCCGCACGGGGGCTTGCTAAGCTCATGCCTAGTCTTGAGCGAGGCTGATGCCAGCATAATGCTCCTTTATACATAATACAGCATAGTGCTCCGTAGCTCCTTTACCAGGCAGCAAG
>JAJIBD010012981.1:0-27695 GCA_021461705.1 Cryptotis parvus | reverse complement strand
CTCTCTCTCGGGAGCCCAGGATCCCTCAGAGTCTCTCCACTCTCTCTCTCGGGGGGGCCCAGGGCCCCTCAGAGTCTCTCCACCTCTCTCTCGGGGAGCCCAGGATCCCTCAGAGTCTCTCCACCTCTCTCTCCTGGGGAGCCCAGGCCCCCCTCAGAGTCTCTCCACCTCTCTCTCGGGGAGCCCAGGGCCCTCAGAGTCTCTCCACCTCTCTCTCGGGGAGCCCAGGGCCCCTCAGAGTCTCTCCACCTCTCTCTCCGGGGGAGCCCAGGGCCCCTCAGAGTCTCTCCACCTCTCTCTCGGGGGGCCCAGGCCCCCTCAGAGTCTCTCCACTCTCTCTCTCGGGGAGCCCAGGGCCCCTCAGAGTCTCTCCACCTCTCTCTCGGGGGCCCAGGGCCCCTCAGAGTCTCTCCACCTCTCTCTCGGGGAGCCCAGGGCCCCTCAGAGTCTCTCCACCTCTCTCTCGGGAGGCCCAGGGCCCCTCAGAGTCTCTCCACCTCTCTCTCTCGGGAGCAGCCAGGCCCCTCAGAGTCTCTCCACCTCTCTCTCGGGAGCCCAGGGCCCCTCAGAGTCTCTCCACCTCTCTCTCTCGGGGAGCCCAGGGCCCTCAGAGTCTCTCCACCTCTCTCTCGGGGGAGCCCAGGGCCCCTCAGAGTCTCTCTCTATCTGCAGCTGCTGACCAGGGCAGCATCACTGATGAGTTAGGCCAGACCCCTTCGGAGGGTCAGGGGGCCAGGAAAACGCTGGCTGGCTGTCCAGGGATCACCCCTCTACCGTCTCTGCACCTGATGCGCTGGTGCTGAGGTTGTGTGCAAGGAGGGCACACCAGGCCAGCCTAGCTATGGTGCTGGTGTGGCGCAGAGCCTTCAACCCGAGGGACCCCCGCCCCTGGGCAACCCCAGACCTCGTCCTCCCTCAGGTCTCCATCCAGCTGCAGGGGCCTGCTTCAGAGCGCGTGCCACCACCTGCTTCCTCCTGCTTAGGAAGGCTTGTTCCTCGGCGCAGAGCCCGCAGCCCAGCCGCACGGGCCAGCTCCCTGGGGCTGCGGGAGGAAGGGCGACACTGGGGCTGAGACGCCCACCTCACCCTCTCCCGCCCCTCTGCGCCCACATCCTGATGCTGCAGGGTGGGATGTGGGAGACGGTAAAGGCCACCCCGTGTGCAGGGTGCACTCAGGGACACAGAGGTCAGGGGTCAGGAGAGGCGCCAAAACACAGAGCAGCTCAAGGCTGGGTCCACACACCAGATGCCCCCCCACCCTGCAGCTTTCCCTCCCTCAGCCTCCTCATACCTCCTACATTTTATTCATTCATTCATTCATTCGTTTAATTTTGCTTTTGGGGTCATACCCGACAATGATCAGGAGTTACTCCTGGCTGTGCACTCAGGAATTACTCCTGGAAGTGCTAGGGGGACTATATGGGATGCCAGAGATAGAACCCAAGTTGGCCACATGCAAGGCAAACGCCCTACCCGCTGTGCTATCACTCCAGCCCCTTACACCTACTTCAGACAGGGACGCAGACCCTGGGGGAAAAGCCAATCTCCAGGCCATGCAGAAGCAGGATCACTAGGGATCATACACGCACATACACACACACACACTCTCAGGATCACTAGGGATCACACACACACACACTCTGGATCACTAGCATACACACACTCACACACATATGCACACAAGTGCACACACACATACATGCACACACCTGCATGCATACACATACACACATGCATGCACACACACATACACGCATGCACACACATACGCATGCACACACAAGCCAACGCATACACAGCACACACACATGCAGCACACACATACACACAAGCAGCACACACATACAAGCGCACAACGCACCTACACATACACACATGTACACACACATACACTCAGACACGCACACACATGCACACACGCAGCAGCTAGGGCGGGCCCCTCTGCTGTCTGGCTCTGCTGTCCTCTGTGTGCCTCAAACCATGTCTCTCTCCTCACTTGCCACCCGCTTTTCCAGCCAACATTTTCCCATAGCTCAGGGTGCCAGGCTCTGTGCTCGGCCCTGACTCTCGGGCTAAGGCAGAGAACAGAGAAGCAGCTGGGTGTGAGGCCCAGGCTCTCCTTGCTGGGCCGGGTGTCTCTGAGGCTCCTCCCCACGCTCCTGCTGGCCACTCACCCTTCTTCCTTCTTCAGCTCCACCCTCATGAGGGGCTCCTGAAAACACACAGTCACAAGGGCTGAGCCCCTTGTTCTCTTCCAGCCTGAGCCACCTCTGAGGATGCCCCAGGCTCCTGTGGGAGCCCCGCCCCTATTTCCAGCAGAGGCCAGCCTGAGGCAGTTGGGGATGCTCAGAGAACCCTCTCCCTGCGCCCTTCCTGCCTGGCAGCAGTCCAGGGTATGTCAGCCCGAGGGGGAGAAGCTGCTGGGCCAGCAGGGCAGCCCTTCCAGCCCAGGCCTGGCCCCACCTCCCAGTGCCTGGCCCCGCCCCCAGCGTCTGACCCCGCCTCCACGGCCAGGCCCCGCCCCAGCGCCTGGCCCCTCCTTCCAGCAGAAGGCCCTGCCTCACCCCACCCAATGTATATTCCGCCCCCACACAGCACCTCGCCCTCCCCAACTGCTCCCCCTTCATTCCTCTGACAGCTGGTACCTGGGATGTGGGAAAGACGAGCCTCACCATCTGTCCGGTGGGCAGAGAGTTCAGGGGCACCTTTAATAGCTCTTGGGGGGCTTCCTGCAGGAGGAGAAAAGGAGCCCTAGGAGCCCCCCCTTCCATTCCCGGAACCGCCGCTGGGCACACGCATTAAGAAGGGGCAGAGGACACAGGTGCAGCCCTATACCCCTCCCTGAGCGCTCACACTGGCAGGGGAGGGCGGGGCTGAGCAGAGGGACGGGCTGGAAGAGGAGCCGAGTGAGCAGGCCCCCGTCCCCTCGCACACAGCACCCTACCTGCAGGCAGATACTCAGCTCCTGCTCCCAGCAGGCCGGGAAGTGGAAGCAGATGGAGCCAGCGCCCACAGACGCCTCCTGAGGTCCCTCACAGGATCCGGGGACCACAAGCTGAACTCTGCCCTGAGAGCCTGACAACGAAGTCGGAAGAGGGGCTGCAATGGGGGTTGTCCTGCCGGAGGGCGTGGGATCACCTCCCCCCCCGCCCCACCATCGGGTCTGGTCCAGGCCGAGGCGGGAGATGGAGCCTCTGTACCCCATTCCCGCCTGCAGGAGCCAAGGGCAGTCCAGCACGAGGGGAGGCTGGGAGGGGCTGTTCCGGGACGGAGGGACTCACCCCGTGGCTCCCCATCTCCTCCAGTCGAACATGCAGGCAGGACAGCTCCCGCGCCTGAACCACGAGAGACCCTCAGAGGCAAGCTGGCCGCTGAGACCCTCGCCACCCTCCCCAGCACCTTACAGCCTTGGCCTGGAATCATCAGGCCCTCGAGGCCCAATGGCCCAGCTCAGTGGGACCCAACTCGGGGAAGGCCTGAGCATCACGCCTGGGCAGGAAGGCACGCAGCCGGGAGGCCCAGACTCACCACCAGGATGCCATTGCTGACGAGCTGCTCAGTACAGTCTGGCCTGGAAAGAGAACCCCAGGGCTCCTGAGCAGGACGCGAGGAGGGCCACCCCCAGCAGGCCTGGGCCTTCCTCCTCCTCCACCACGAAGTTTTCCAGTATCTGCTCGGGGTGCACAGCCCTTCCCAGAAAAAAAATGCTCTCCCATAGGAACTGCCCCAAATCCAACTCACAGGCTCCTCAGGTGAAACTCCACTTCTAGTGTTTTGTCCTGGAGAGAGAGGGAGAGAGAGAGAGAGAGAGAGAGAGAGAGAGAGAGAGAGAGAGAGAGAGAGAGAGAGAGAGAGAGAGAGAGAGAGAGAGAGAGAGAGAGGAGCGAGAAACAAGCATGTATGTGTGTGTGTGTGGATTCCAACTCTGATGCCTGCGGGGGTGGTCGGGGAAGAGCCACCAGGGTCCAGTCTACCCTGGGACTCGCCAACAAAGTGCCCTTAGGGGCCGGGAGGCAGCTGGCATCACAGCGCACACGTCCGGGCATGTGTTTGGGTTCAAGCCGCAGCACCGCATGGCTCCCTGAGCACAGCTCGCCGTGGTTCTGGCAGCACCTGACACACTGCCAGTCCTGCACCGCACTGCAGAGCCTCGCCAGGCGCAGCCCTGCCCACCCCACACATTCCCTGGCTGTTCCAGTCAATAAATACTCGGCTTTTCTCCCAAGTATCCTCTGTGGGCAGTAACTGCCAGGGGAGTGTGGCTGTGCCCAGGAGAGTCCCGGCCCCTCAGAGCATCTCCCTGGCAGCACAGCCTTGCCTTTGAGCCCAGTGGGAAGCTGTTGTGTAGGAGCTCCCCGGCCGCAGGGTCCCCACGTCAAATAGCACGGACAGCAGGTGGTCATCACTGGTGACCAGGTCCTGGTCGAAGATTTTCAGCTGCAGGATGTTCTGGAAGGAAAATGACAGAGCTACAGGAAGTGGGGAACAGGGAAGGAGGATGCGGGGGGGGCAGGAGGATGCCGGAGGGGGCAGGGAGCCGACTCACTCTGAGCTGGCTGTTGACCCGGAAGTGAAAGCTCTGGTTCCAGACGGGGTTCCTGCTATTCCGCACCGTGCGGGTCTGCAGTCTCTGGCTACAAGCCGTGGGCAACCAGAGGGTGACATAGCAGTCGGAGGGGGTCACTGAGGGCAGGACAAGTACCCGGAGATGGCCATTAGCCTTTGCTGGCCTAGAGCCCGCTGCCCATGTTCCTCTGTCACAGGACCGCTTGGGGAGCCCTGGAGACCGGAGGAGCAAGGCCAGTGTCTGCCCAGTCCCATGGCCCTGAATCCCGCTGAATCGAAGCTGCAGAAGCGAGGCCCTCCCTGGGCTAACACACACCTAGGTCCTTGGAGGGTAGGTCATGGGCTTGCAGGATGCGGACGGTGAGCAGGCAGGTCCCGGACACCTTTGCCTGCAGAGGCGGGAGGGGGCAAGCTGCAGACTGTGCCAGAGGCCGTGGGGGTGAAGACCCAGTTCTGGCGGCTCCTTGGGGCTAATCCCAAATCTGACGCCAGTTCTGCCCACCAGCACCCGGCCCTGCAGTGACAGGCGGCCAAGGCATCTGTGATGCCACCAGTCGGTGCCGACACTGCACTCTGGGCCTTACAATCACTCACTCAGTCATCCTCTGTGGGAGGCTACTTACCCCACAAGGAAACTGAGGCACATGGGAGTCACCTGCCTGAGGGCTCGACCCAGCCAGCCCGACTGGTGCCCCTCCACCCCTCACCGTGTCCTGCCTTCAGCTCCTGCTTCCACCGCAGCGGGGGTGCCCCAGCCCACACCCCGGCTCAGCAGCCCAGAGACGGGCCTGGGTGGTGCACCTATGTGTGTGCACATGCAGGCATACGTGTGTCTTCATGGGTGTACACAGGTATACACGTATTTGTGTATGCATCTGTGTAAAAATGCAGAGGTATAGTGTAATGGGTACCACAAGCACACGCACCATGTATACATACTCATGTGTGCATGCATTGTATATATTTGCATGTGTGTGTTCATGCACACTGGTGCACACATGAGCTACGTATGTCAGTGTACATGTGTGGTCATGCATATATGGGTACAGGAACTGCAGGCATGTGTGTTTCTGTGTGTAATGCCACACGGGTGCGCACACCAGCCTTTTGTGCTCAAGCACATGTGTACATGTGCGTGTCCACGTGTCTACAGTGCAACTATGCCTGTGTGCACATGGCTAAACAGGTAATGAAGGGGGAAGTCAGCATCCAGCCTGGTTCTGGACCTCGTACCTCCACCCTGTATCACTGTATCACTGTCTTCCGTTCATCATCGATTTGCTCGAGCAGGCCAGGAGACAATTCTGGAAACGGGGTTCTCTGCTAGGGAGCGGCTGGCACAGCAGCTGCGGGCTCTGACCTCCCCCACACTCCCGCTGGTGTGTCAAGTCCTTGGGCCCTTAGCAGGTTCCATGCAAACCCTCCCCTGAGCGGGCCATGCCCAGGCAAGGGGTACCAGGGTCAGGGCAGCTCTCGAGCCTCCCTCCACCGTCAGCCCAGCCTGGTGGACAGGAGTCCCCAGAGTTCCCTGGGCTAAGAGCTGGGAAGCTCTTTTTGCCAGAATCGGCCCCGGGGGCCCCACACCCAAGCAACTGAGTCAGAAGGAGCAGGCTGCCACTTCCTGTGGGGCCCCAGGAGAGCAACTGGGAGCTTCGTTCTCCGGACCCAAATCCACAAGAGAGGAGCTCTTCCCAGGCCCATCTCTGGGCAGGAAGGACCAAGACAATCTCTTGCCCACAGCACCCTGCTCGCCGGGGCTCTGCTGGGGCCTGGACCAAGACTGGCACGCCCCTCTTCACTGCCGGGAAGCCACCAACCACCCTTAAGAACGAGCAGCAACCTGGCCTGGGGAGCCTAATCAGGTGGGTCCAGGCCCCGCGGATCTTACCAGAGCCATGAGGCTGCGGGTCCTCGGGAGCCAGGAATGGCAGCAGCGACCACAGGAGGAGGACTGCAGCCTTTTAACCCAAAGCAGGGATGTCCCAGCTCCTCCCAGCGGCCTCCGCCCACCTCAGCCCCACCCCTGGCACAGCCACCAACCAGGAAAGGTGACAGCCCACACCCACGCTTCCCCTGTGTGTAGTCCGGGGTTCGATCCCCAGCACTGCGTGCCCACCCCTCATGCCTGTCCCCACTGCCAGGTGTGGCCTCTATAATAAAGTTGAAAACAACAACTACAGAGCCCCTAACAGACAGCTGCAGGGCACCCACCCGAGCATTATCCCTGGCCAGCCGTGCTTTCCCTCTAAAGTGGTAGACCGGACCCGCAGGGGTGCCTAGGGACCGTTTGTTGTCAGAGGCTAAAGAGGGCAAAAAGAGGGGAAGGCGGACCCTGGAGGTCCCACAGAGGCCAGTGACACAGAATAGGCCCCAATGCAGAGTGAACACACACACACACACACACACACACACACACACACACACTCATATTCACATTCATACACATGGACACAGTCACACATACACCCCTGGAGCAGGGGATAGGGCACTCGGGATGTCCAGGGCTGGGTATGAGGGACAGAGACGTCTGTGAGACCAACGGCCCAACAGGGGCACCTTGCGAGCAGCAGGGGCTGGGGCCAAGCCAGCACCAGGGGTCAAAAGATTAAGGGAGCCTGAGGGTCCAGGAGGCTGTGGGCACTGCTAAGGACAGTGGTCAGCCTGGACCCAACCCTCACCCCTCCAGGGTGGCCCTCGCACACCCTTGTCCCCACAGCCTTCCAGCCCTCGCCAGAGCATACAAGGTAGCTGCCCAGAGGGGGCACGAGAACAGAGGGTCACAGCACCATTTATTGAGGGGCCACCTTGCGCCCACCCACACCAGTACCTCCCTCTGGATGGCCATGCAGTGCCGGCACACACTGGGGAGAGGCGGGACTACACCCCAAACCCCACTCTGCCAGGACCAGCTGCGACCACGCCTGTGCGCCAACTTCCTGGGAGCCCACACCCAGACCAGCCTGGCACCTCGGGCCTCCAGACGTCTCCCGAAGCCTCCAAGGCTCATCCCAAGTTGGGCAGCTGAAATGCTGATTCCAGGGTCTCGCCTGAAGCTGCCCCGCACCCATCACCAGGCCTCCTGCTCCAGGCCCGCAGCCTTGGTGAGTGAGTCCAGCAGCTGGAAGTAGCTGTACCTGAGGTCGTACTCCATGTCGTACCAGAAGTTCACTGTGGGGAGAAGAGAGAGGCCTGAGCACGGGGCACCGCTGCCCCTTCCCCAGGGCCCCGCAGACCCGGGTGCTCACCGGCGATGCAGCCGTGGGACTGTCGCGCGTGGTGGGAACCACAAGGCCGGCAGGTAGAGCATCTCGCCAGCGCGCACTGTGCAGTGGAGGGCCTGCGCCTGGCGGTAACTGGGGTACCGGGCCAGATCTGGAGCCAAGGGGTCCAGGGGGATCCAGGGCACCTGGGACACAGAGCAAGGAGTGGGACCCTCCAAAGACTGTTCTGGCCAGGCCCAGAGTTTCTCAGAGCCGCAGTGCAGCTTCCAGGCCTGGCGCTCCCCAGACCCAGAGACAAAGTGTCACCTTGTCGGCGGCTTCCTCCACCACCTGAAAGCTCCCGTCGTCAGTGAGCTGGTAGGTGGCCGTGGGGTACAGCTCTGGAGCCAGAGGGAGAAAGAGGTGAGCACCTCCCTGCGCCCCGGAGCTCACAGTGCCCGGCCCCCTACCCCTGTGTGCCCTGGGGAAGGGGGAGAGGCTGTGTCCACACCTCAGGCCTGGACACTGACTGGCCTTGGGGCAGCTACCCCCTCTTCCTGGCAGGGCGCTCCTACCGTAGGGATGAAGGGCCGGTCGCTGGGGAGTGCAAGAGGAAGCGTTTCTCTCCCGACACCACGCAGTAGAGGTTCTCGTAGTGGTCCTTGTGCACTATTGACACCGCAAGGAGGCGAGGGCGTGAGGGGTGGGGGCCACTGCAGCTCCCACTCACAGGGGCCTGAGGGCTCCCCAAGCACATGCTCTCCGCTTAGGACACCGGGATCTCAGCTCCTGGCCCCCGGCCTCTGGAGAGCTTTCTAGAGACTGCGAAAAACACTGCCTGGATCTGGGCCACGGCCCCACCGCATCCCCAACACAGCCGGAGCGGCCCTGGCAGCCCACTGCCAAGCGTGGTGCCACCACAGTGGAAACACCAGGGGCTGGGGTGTTCAGTGGGCAGGCGGCCAACCCCAGCCAATCCCAGGCTCCCCAAGGCCTGCCAGGAGTGATCTCGGAGTTCCACCAGGTGTGGCCCCCAAACCAAAACACAACCCCCTCTCCCAAATTCGTGTCCTCTGTGTCAACTCCCACCTGAGCTGTGTCTAGAACCCCATCATTTATCAGACACTAGGCAGTCAGGCTCCCACCCCACTACCTCCCCTTCTGTCCGCCACCCCCTGCCACATTCTCCCCCAAACCTACGCGAGGTCACTGCAGCTGCTTCCCCCAACCAGAAGTTCACGGCATCAGGCATTTTTCCTGCGGGTCAGAGGGAAAAGGCAAGTGAGGGGCGCTGTCCTGAGGGCAGACCTGCGGGTGGGGAGGGGGGATATGGTCTGGGACCCCAAGGATCTGGAAGGAAGCAGGGAATGGCCCATGGGGACAAGGGTTAGCCTCCACCGCCCCAGACAGGAAAGGAGGCGGGTGGGAGGGAGGGAGGACAGCAGGCAGCACTGGCCCGGGAGACAAGGGCGCTGGCCGCTCCACCCCTGGCAGTGTGGAGCGGGGTCACATCCACCAGGAGAGAAGCAGCGAGCAGGGAGGCCACATCCCCTTACCCAGTGCCTCGGAGGCCCAGGGTACATGGGGCTGCAGGTCGGGCAGCAGCTGGGGCAGCTCGGCCAGCAGGTTGTTGCACTGCTTCTGCACATAGAGGACGCCAGGGTGCTGCGCGCCGGCCCTCCAGCACGTCCAGCACGCGGCTCAGCGGCAGGCGGCGCTCAGCGGGCATCACGGCGGCCCCGCGCACAGGCGTCCGCGTAGCCATCAGGGGTCACGGCCACACTCACCTCCGTGGAGCCCACCGTGGCTCTGGAAAAGGGATGCTCAGCGCCTGCCCAGCGCCAGGGTCCCCGCCCGCAGCCCCTCCACAGCAAGCCCCCACCTGAGGTAGGGAGTGACCACTTCTGCAGGGCCGGCCAGTGCTGCAGGGCACCGCGGATGATGCAGGGCCTGTTGGGGGCACACCCAGTCCCGTAGAACTGAAGGGGCGTCGGGGGGGCTCGTCCAGGTGGGGCACCGTGAGAGGCACGCTGAGCTCTGAGGGACAGGCCAGGAGAGGGGAAGGTTGAAGCCTGGAAGCCCCACCGGCGATAAGCACCATGGGCAGTGCCCACTGGTGGTGTCGAAGGAGCCCTGGGCAACACCAAACGCAACCTGGCTGGGCCCTGCCCTCCGGGAAGCTGTGCCCAGCTCCCCAGCAGACCCTGGCCTCTCACTCAGTGCAGCCTGTCTCCTGACACCCATCAGGAAAGGCGGCCAACGAGGCTGCGGGGGTGCAGAATAAGCTGGAGGGGCTGGGATAGCCCAGGGGTGGGAGGGCGTTTGCCTTGCACGCGGTTGACCTGGGTTCAATCCCCGGCATCCCATATGGTCCCCGAGCACCGCCAGGAATAATTCCTGAGCGAAAAGCCAGGAAGTAACCCCTGAGCGTCACTGGGTGTGACCAAAAAAAAAAAAGGGTGTGTGAGTGTGTGTGTGTGTGTGTGCGCTGTGTGTGTGCGTGCTTGCATATGTGTGTGTGATGGGGCAGGTGGGTCATGGTCCTGGAAAGCACTTTCTGAAAATGACTCCTGAGCACTCTGCTGCCCATGTGAGAAGCTCACGGCCCCCTGCGCCCACCCCAACCAATATGACCACTGCACAAAGCCGGGCCCTGCAGGCTCTGGTGTGGACACAGCATCCCCGTCTGACACAAAGCTGCTGCAAGCTCCTGGTAGGCTGTGCAGTGAGCCGCCCTACAGCTCTGGAGGCCCTGCATTACCCTTAGTAAAATGCTCTTTTTGTTGCTTAGCCCTCACCCCTGCCGGCCCTATCACCCCATTAACTGGCTGTGCCCCTGGCCCTTCTCTCAAACCACACCCTGCTCCCCTTCTGGGATCCACATTCAAGATGCTTCGCGTCCTCAACTGTCCCTTCACAAGGCCTGATCATCTTTTCCTAAATTGCACCTGCGCCCTGCCCTCACTACCTTTAAACTGTTCCCCTTTCATTCACCACCACCTAATGCAGCCGGTATTTCACTGATCCAAATCTCTCAATGGGCTCCCTGGCTCCAGAGGCCCCTGGAGGGCAGGGCTGCTTATAGGGCACATTCCTGGTTCCCTGCCGCCCTGGGGCTCAGTCTAGCTCCTGGGAGCACAATGTCTGCTCAATGGTGGAATGAGGGGCAGGAGTTATGGTACAGTGGGTAGGGCACTTGCCTTGCACATAGCCAACCGCCAACTGGGGTTCAATCCTTGGCACCCCATGTGTTCCCCTGAGCCTTGCGGCGTGATCCCTGAGTTCAGGAGTCAAGAGTAAGCCCTGAGCACCACCAGGTATGGTCCAAAAAGCAAGAAAGCAAGAAAGAAAATGCAATGGCTTTTTTTTTCCCCCCACCTGGCTGGATATTCACTGCAGCTAACTAACTGGTTCCCTTGGCTTAATTCTATTCCCTTTCAAAAGCATCCCTCGCCCTGGCCCCAGTCATCTCCCTGCGACACAATCACATCTCACACGCCCAATAAAAAATCCCTTTGATGGTTTACCACCACTTACAAATCCAGTCTGCCTGGGCAGTAGCACGCTCCGGTGAACAGGTCTGACCTACCTTTCCAGTCTGCGCACCTCCGGCCTGCGGCTGCCCCTTTCCACACTGGCTCAAAGGTGCAGCCACACTTGGCGCTGAGGACCCCTGGGCTGGAAAGTCTGTGCTGCTCTCGCGGGGCTCACACCCTCCTCCTCCTGATATCTCACTTATAGAGCCTGGCCCCAGTGGGTAGTTAGCACATCTTACTCCAAAAACCCACTGTAGGGGCTGGAGCGATAGCACAGTGGGTAGGGCATTTGCCTTGCAGAAGCTGACCCAGGTTTGATCCCCAGCGTCCCATATGGTCTACTGAGCTCCTCCAGAGTGATTCCTGAGCAAGAGCCAGAAGTAACTCATGAGTGCCGCCGGTTTGACCCAAAAAGAAAAAAAAATTGTACTCATTTTTAATTTTTTTTTTCTTTTTGGATCACACCTGGCAATGCTCAGGGGTTACTCCTGGCTCTTCGCTCAGGAATTACTCCTGGAGGTGTTCAGGGGACCATATGGGGTGCTGGAGATCGAACTTCGGGTCGGCTGCTTGCAAGGCAAGCGCCCACACGCTGTGCTATCACTCTGGCCCTGTACTCATTTTTAGTTTTTGGGCCATACCCAGTAATGCTCAGGGTTTACTCCTGGTTCGGCACTCGGGAATTACTCCTGGCATGCTCTGGGGGCTGAATCAGGGTGCCAGGAACTGAATCTGGGTCAGTGGCTTCTGCAAGCACCTTATCTGCTGTACTATTGCTCCAGCCATTTTTTTTTTTCTTTTTGGGTCACACCCAGCGATGCTCAGGGTTACTCCTGGCTCTGCACTCAGGAATTACTCCTGGCGGTGCTCAGGGGACAATACAGGATGCCAGGAATCAACACAGGTGGTCCACTTGCAAGGCAAATGTCCTACCTACTGTGCTATTGCTCCAGCCCAATTTTTTTTTTTTTTTTTTGCTTTTTGGGTCACACCCGCGACACTCAGGGGTTACTCCTGGCAGTGCTCGGGGACCATATGGGATGCGGGGGATCGAACCCGGGCCGGCACAGGCCGGCCGTGCAAGGCAAACGCCCTACCCGCTGTCCAGCCCAATTTTTAAGTATCTTTTGCAATCAGTAGGAAAGTGACTTCTTCACTGTATTTTTTGGAGGGAGAGTACAAGAAGTGCTCAGGAATTCCAGGAGTTCCCCCAACACACACCAGCAATTCTCAGCCAACAGGGCAGAGTTCAACACAAGCAGTGAGGGTGTAGTGCAGCTCAGGTCCTTGGGTACTAGGGATAACTTGGGCTACCCAGTCAGGGGACTCCAGGGTGCGCCCAGTGATGCTTCAGGGACCCAGGTGGGGCACATGCTCAGTAAATTATGTCCTGGCCCCAGAAAGTCACTAGTCATCTGTTTTCTTCCTTCCGTGCTCCCTCCTACCTTTCTCCCTGCGCTCAAGGACCTGCTCTAGCGGGGCTTGAGGCCTCACACCCTTCTCCTCCTGATGTCTCACTTATATAGCCTGGCCCCTAACAGTGCTCTGGGGACCTGTGTAGTTCCAGGGATCAAATCGAGTTGACTGCATTCCTAGGCAAGTTCACTTGTACTGCCTCTCCAGCCCCAGCTGGAAAGTATTATTTTTGTGATTTGGGGCCATACCCAGCAGTGCTCAAGAGTTACTCCTCCCCTGCACTAGGGATCACTCCTGATGGGCGCAGAAGGCCAAATGGGATGCCGAAGAGCAAACCCAGGCCGGCCGCAGCAAGGCAAGCACCCTGCTCACTGTACTCTGTCCAGCCCTGGAAAGTGACTTTTGATCCAAAATCAGAATGAATTTTAGGAAGACCCTGGTAGCCCAAGAGCACTGAAAGGAGCTGGTGCATGTGCACACAACATTGGCTGGAGCGGGGGTTTCCCAGTGGGCGACACCATCTCCTGGGGGTCTGCGTAGACCCAGGAGGCCTGCATAGCCATGGGTGTGACTGCGGAGTATTTTGTTCCCTGGAAGAAAGCAGATGGGGGGGCCAGAGCGATAGCCCAGCGGGTAGGGCGTTTGCCTTGCACGTGGCCGACCCATGCCAGCCTGGGTTCGATCCCGGCATCCCATATGGTCCCCCGAGTACCACCAGGAGTAATTCCTGAGTGCAGAGCCAGGAGAAACCCCTGAGCATTGCTGGGTGTGACCCCAAAAAGCAAAAAAAAAAAAAAAAAAAAAAAGAAAGAAAGCAGATGGGGGGCAGGGGGGGAGGAAATGCCAATGATGTCTTTCTGAAGAAGGCCCAGTAACTCAGCCCCTCAGGGCTGGGGCAATAGTCGGGAACTTGCCTTGCACACAGCTAACCCAGGTTTAATCCCTGGCATTCCACAGGAGCCTCACAAGAGGGATCCCTGAGAGCAGAGCTAGGAATAAGCCCTGGGCACCACTGGCTGTGGCTCTAAAACAAGCAGAACAAAGCCTGGTACCCTCTGGGTTAGAGAGAGGTAGAGGAACCTGCAAAGCAGTAAGGGAGACAAGGTTGGGGGAGTCCAGAAACAAAGGGGTAGGCAAGGACGGTGAGTTGGGCTCGGTGAATCTCCCCATTATTCTCATTGGGACTTTTTCTTTTCTTGGCAGGGACACAAACAGTGATACTCAAGGGTTACTCCTGGTGGTGCTCAGGGGACTCTGAGATGCTGCACACTGAACCTGGGTTGGCCATGCGCAAGACAGTCCACCCTATCCCAGTACTGCCTCTGGACTCTCACTGGGGCCGTATGTAGAAACTGCCATGTTTAGACCTTTGCATCTTCTGTTGTTCCAGTTTGACTGGAACATACAAACTTCCTTTAGGGAGGGGGGGGGCTGCTGATCTTGGGGGCTTCAAGTGAGAGCATCCCAAAAGGAATCCCAACGTCTCATTTGATCCAACAAGCACCTCCTCAACCTGCGGCCCCCACTTCTTTTTTTTTTTTTGCTTTTTTGGGTTGCACCCGGTGATGTTCAGGGGTTACTCCTGGCTCTGCCTGGCAGTGCTCGGGAGACCATAAATATGGGATGCCGGGGTCGAACCCGGGTCGGCTGCATGCAAGGCAAACTCCTACCCACTGGACTATTGCTCCGGCCCTTTTTTTCGCCGCCCCCACCCTTGGGCCTTCCTCAATCCTCCCTTCACCATCATGTTTGCAAACTGCCCTGACCAGGCCGTAAGCCCCTCACTCGGCTTCTTTCCCAGAGCACTTGCCTGCTAACCCACTTCTCCTGGACAGTCTCTCGACGCCTGCCCACGCAGAGACCTCACTGATAAAGCCAGCTCTGAGGGTGGAATTCTGGGGTCATAGATGTACCCTAAGCACACTGACAGAGCCGGACACAGTCGGGTATTTAATAAGCACTTATTAAGTGAACAGTCAAAGTATTCATTGCAGCATTATTATTTTTTATAGATGTGAGGCTTGGCAAGGTGATGTACTGCTGAGGCCCAGAGGTGCGGGGGGGCCTCCAGGGCTACCCCCAAGACAGCATTCAAGCTGGCACATTTAAGCACCTTCAGTTCCAGTGTGGGGCACTGCCACCCCTTTGGGCTAACTCCCTGGTTCCTCCTTACAGCATTAAAAACAGGGTGGAGGGCCGGAGCAATAGCACAGCGGGGAGGGCGTTTTTGCCTTGCACGGCGGACCCGGGTTCAATCTCCGGCATCCCATATGGTCCTCCCAGGACCGCCAGGAGTAATTCCTGAGTGCAGAGCCAGGAGTAATCCCTGGGCATCCCTGGGTGTGACCCAAAAAGGAAAAAATAAATAAAATAAAAACAGGGTGGAAAAGTTGCCTGCCAGTACTAGGGTGCGCCAGGACAGAGCACCAGCAGAGCATGGAACACGCGACAGAGAACTGATCTCTACGCCTCAGTGTGGTCTGATTAGCAGCCTGCCTTTGGTGTGTGGAAGTCGGATGAGGTTGTATATGAAAGTGTGTTTACAGACCACATTTCAGAAAGAATGCAAGTGGGCTGGAATGGGCAGAAAGCTTACTTTAAGCT
Source organism: Cryptotis parvus (assembly GCA_021461705.1). Lineage (NCBI taxonomy): Eukaryota > Metazoa > Chordata > Mammalia > Eulipotyphla > Soricidae > Cryptotis > Cryptotis parvus. The sequence goes on along the minus strand of JAJIBD010012981.1, from coordinate 12,373 downwards.
CACTAGTTTGGGGTGGGAGCAACAATCCAGTTGGGTGTTTGCCTTACATGTGTCTGAGCTGGATTCAATCCTCGGCATCCCATATGGTCCCCAAAGCACAGCCAGGAGTAACCCCCGAGCCCTGTGTGACCCCCAAAGTAATAACTAACTAAACGCACTAGTTTTTGTTTTATTATTTTTTGAGGGGCAGGCAGTTCTTGATGAACCGGATGGTTCTGTGGATATAACCTGGTCAGCCACACACCACACTGTGTTTTTTTTTTTCTTTTTGGGTCACACCGGGCAATGCTCAGGGTTAATCCTGGCTCTGGACTCAGGAATTACTCCTGGCAGTGTTCAGGGGACCATATGGGATGCCGAGGTAGAACCGGTCGGCGCCTGCAAGGCAAACGCCCTACCCGCTGGACTATCGCCGCGCCCCACACACCACACTTTTTTCAATCCACTCACCTGTGTTAGTATTCAGTGGTGGAGTTGCAAAAAGGAAGAAAAGGTTGTAGGAAGAAACAAACAAGCACGGCCACCTAGCATGGCCACCTCGCATGGTAACCAGTCACTTGTCTTGCACGTAGCCACCCCAGTTTCATCCAGACAGGGCATAGTCGCCCAGCACGGCGGGGTGTGGCAAAAACGGTAAAGTACTAATCTTTATTTCAAAATATGTATGTATGTAGCATCAGAAAAGGGCCCGGGATGACTGGGACTGCTGCCTACCGCTTCTGTTCCCGCCAGAATCCAGAGGGGTTACGGATGAGCAGGAGGCGAACTGCAAGGTGCTCCCAGCCATTCAACGCGGGCTCACTGGGGGCTACGAGCTCAGGGCAGGACGAGGCCTCGGGGAAAGCGTGGCAGGCATGAGGGGTGTGCGAGCACGCGGGAGGGGGGGCTAAGGGCGTGGGGTCTTCGGCCTGAGGTCTGCGGGCCATTCCCCGGCGAGGCCGGAGTCAGGGGTGCACCCTGGGGCCACCCGGCCCTAGACCAGGGCGCACTGCACCGTGCGGCCGGGTACCCGGCAAGCCTGCAGCCCCACCCGCGGCCTGAGGCTGCTCGCAGTAGTCACGAAGATTCTCCAGCCTCTGGGAACGCACACTCACCCCTCGCGGTGGCCGGGAACCCTCGTAACTCCCTCCGCACCGCGTCCAAAGCCGCCTCCGCCATGACGCAGCCGCGCGGGCAAGGCCCCCCCCCGCCCCAGACCCCGCCCCCGAATCCTGCCCCGAGGCCCCGCCCCCCGCCCTCCCGGGCTGCTAAACCCAGTGCAGCCGCACCCGCAGCCAGACGAAGACTCCGTTTGCCGGCGCACACGCCGCTTCCCAGGGTTAACAAATGATTGTTTATTGACGAGTTCATACATCAGTACAAACGGACATGGTAAAAATAAATCAAACAAAAACTGCCTCTGCCCCCATGAGACCAGGGGAGGAAGGAAAGCCCTGGCCTGGACCAAATACAAAAGTATAAATAAGGGACTTCAAAACTGGATCCGGGAAAATCTGGGCCTGGAGGGGGTGGCGGCGGGGGCTGGGGGTACGGGGCTGCAGCTGCCGACGGCCCCGGACACGCACAGGGGATGGCAATGGCCAGGCCACTACCCCATGCTGGGCCGGGAGGGAAAGGGCAGCCGCCTTCTCGCTAACCTGAGCTGGAGTGTGGCCCTCCGGGTGCGGGCCAGGCTCGCTGAGGTTGGCCGGGAAGGCGGCCCAGGGAGCCAGGCCTGAGTCCTATTTGGAATTGGGGTGATGGAGGGGCGTAGAGTGTAAGCCAACTGGTCACCACTTCTCCAAGGACAGCTGCAGAGCCATGCAAGTGAGGAGACGGGGTGGAGGGCAGCTTGGGGCCAATGCGGATGACCAGGAACCTCTCAGAAGCCAGATCTTCCTCTCTCAGCTGGAGCCGTGCCCAGCTGTGCTGACCCACCGAGACTCCTGCTGCTCACCTGCTTGCCCACCACTAGGCCTGCTCTGCCCCAGCCCGCCCTCCCGCACCCCTAGCACTGTCCTGCTCGCTCCCCCTGCCCTCTGCCACTTACCTGTACCACCTTTTTGGTGAGTCTCGGCCCTGCTGCAGCCCCTGCCGCCCCACCCCCGTGCCTGGCTCCTCCCTGGCTACTGGGCCCTGAGCACCACCAGAGGCCCAGCACGGTCCCTGCAGAGGCCCCTTATCCCAGCCAGGGGCCATCTTGAAACAGCCAAGAATTGGGAATTCTGTTAGGGAGCTCTGCCCTTGTGCTCCTGGAGAGAGTCCCAGGAACTGTGGTGTTTGTACAAGCAGGATGTGAGGAAACCAGGTAGACAGCAGCCAAGCATCTGTTCTAGAAACATCTGTGCAAAAGGGTGTGCTATGAGGGAGAGGGGGACAAGGGAGGGGGAGGGAAGTGAGGAGAGAGAGAAAGAGAGAGAGAGAGAGAGAGAGAGAGAGAGAGAGAGCATCTGTGGCCAAGGTCCCGAGGTCAGTGGCGCCTGTGGACCATGAGGGACGGGCTAGAGCCCCCTCTGGCAATGGTGGTGGCTCCTCGGACTCCAACAGTCAGCTGGGATAGGGAGGACCAAGGAATTGGGGGGCAGGACTTCCAGGTTTGCCCAGCAGGGAGTTTACTGTCCCGCAGTGATACCCCCACTGTTGGGTGGCTCCACATCTGGGGGTCAGGGTGCAGGGGGAGGCAAAGGTTAAGGGGCCCTCTTGGAGCAAGAACCGGAGTGGAATGTGGGGCTCAGGGCCTGCCAACAATTCAAGTCTCCTGATGGCTGGGAATGCCGTGGGGTGGGAGAGGAAATGGGGACAAGGGACCAACCCCACAGGAAGCTGGTGTGGGAGGGAGGGGAGGTGGGAGGAGCGGCTGTGGCCCCCCCTGCCCCCCACTGGATACCCTGTGTGTGCTCCAGCTGGGAGCTGATCCCTGCAGTAACGTCAATGGCTTCTAAGGAGAGAGGCCGCCCTCCTCCTCACAGCACCAAGGTGACAAGACTCAAGACCGACCCCCTGCGGCCCCTGCGTGAGCCCCAGAGGGGCTGAGGAGGCAGGCGGCCAGAAAAGTGAGGCAACAGTCAGGGAAATAAATTAATAAATACAGGGGCCCCCGAGGGACAGCTGGGGCAACTGCTTCCCCTCTGAGCGCTGGTGCCTACAGGTGGGGGCGCAGGGGTCCCCCTGGGGACGGGCCCTGTGGCTCAGAGTCTACGCTCCATGCGCTGCTCCACGGCCCGCAGCAGCAGCTCCGAGTACTGCTCCAGCAGGGCCTGGGTCTGCTCTGCCCCCCACCCCGGGCTTGTGCCCGGGCTGCACAGCAACTGGCCCTGCCAGTGTCGAGCTCCTGCCGCACAGAGGAGAAGGTGTTTCTGAGGAGCTGAGTGATGCGACTTTGCTCTGCGGACGGGGTCTTGCAGCCAGCCACCTGCAAGAGAACGAGTGGAAGGGCCGTGGATGGGAGGGGGGCTGCACGGCTGAGCAAGGGTAGGCTCAGCCACACACCACCATCGCCCAGCTGCCCCCATTGGGAACATGACGGGGAGTTGCTCAGAATCCACAGGACGTGTGGTCCCTCTCCCACTGTCGCTAGGTCATCAGCTCCCAGCCAGGAACAGGCCAGACATGGTGCTCAGTTCACCTGAAGGGCCCAGGACACCCGGATTTCTCCCCCACCAGGGAATATTTGGTAGTCTCTCTCTCTCTCTCTCTCTCTCTCTCTCTCTCTTCTCTCTCTCTCTCTCTCTCTCTCATCTGTCTGTCCTTTTTCAGGTCGCCCAGTGGTGCTCATGGCCCACTCCTGGCTCTGTGTTGAGGGATCACTCTTAGGGGACCTAAACTGGGCTGGCTGTGTGCAAGACAAGTGTCCTACCTGCTGTCCTATGGCTCGGGCCCAAGCCCAGCTCTCCTAAGTTTCTGTCTTTCTTTTTTCTTTGTTTTTTTTTTTTTTTTTTTTTTTTTGCTTTTTTGGGTCACACCCGGCAATGCTCAGGGGTTTCTCCTGGCTCTGCACTCAGGAATCACTCCTGGCGGTGCTCAGGGGACCATATGGGATGCCGGGGACCAAACCCGGGTCGGCATGGGCTGGCCATGTGCAAGGCAAACGCCCTACCCGCTGGGCTATTGCTCTGGCCCCAGTTTCTGTCTTCCTGCCCGAATAACTCACCGAGTGGTAGAGCCGCAGAGCCTGGCGCATGTTGCCCTGCAGTTCAGCCACCAGCTGCTGGCACTGTTCCAGGCTCACAGCTGGTTCTGGGGGACAGAGAAGACTCCATAAGCTGGAGGCCCACCCCACCATCACACCCCTCCATTTACCACCTCCCAAGAACCCCATACACTACACCAGGTCTAGGGGAAGAGTCCAGCCCCATCCAGGAAACTGCGGCCCTAAGGGGGACGGCAGGTCCTGGGGAACATGAAGGTTGGCAGGAGGTTCACCATCAGGGGTGTGACTTAAGGACCAGGACAGGAGCAGACAGGATAACAAAAAGCCAGAGGCTGGACACACAGAAACGGGATGGAGCCAGAGAGAGGCCAAAAGCACGGGAGAGAGAGGAGGGAAGCAGGGGAAGAGCTGGGGGGGCACGCACCTGCTTCCTGGCTCAGGGCCCCCCGGCTGGGGCCATCCCGGGGCTGCTGGTCTTCTCAGGGGGCAGGGGCTGCGAGTTCTCAGGGCCTCGGAAGAGGCTGCTGACCAGCGGGTGCTGGATACGGGGCTGTGGGGCGCAGGATGAGCCTGGCACTCTATCCTGGGCTTGGGCTTGGGCGCAGCGCCCTCGGCTGCCCAGGCCCGCCTCTCGGTGGCACTGGAGGGCCTGCCCAGGCCCGCTGGCTGCTCTGCATCTGCAGCAGCCCGGCCCCGGGCTACAGGCGAGAAGGTGGCCAGGGAGGGCCGATCGGGCAGTGGCTTTGGGATGTCCAGGACCAGATGAGCCCGGCTGGGCAAGGCCAACTTGCTGAGTGGGGAGACTCGAGGGGCAGGAACTTGCGGCTCCGAGGCCAGGCCCAGGTTCTCCCCACAGAGACGCTGCGTGCCATCTTGGCCCTGGAGCTGCTGGTGGGGTTCTGGCAGTTGTGGGGCTGGGACAGGCCATCCTGGAGTGCCGTTTCTCGTGACAACAAGGGGCCTGGGGAGGGGCTTCATCTGCAGAAGGCAGAGAGGGAGGCCATTACCTGGCAATGTCCCTGGAGCCAAGTCCACCCTCTCCTGCAGCTGCTGTGCCTCCATGATCCCAGCCAGCGCTACAGCTGCTCCTCTCCCCTCGCGCCCCTCGACTCACCCTGGGGCACGAGGCTCTGCACTGACTGGGCTTTCTGGAGCCCCCTAAGGGGCTTCCTGCAGCCACTCTCTTAGAGGTCCAGTTGCTGTCGGGGCTGAGGCGGCGGCGTGGCAGTAACACGGGGGGCTGTCTGCTGGGGGCTGCGGCTCCCAGGGCAGGGCTCCACTTCTGGGGGTGCTCCCGGAGGATTGGCACCAGCGCCTCTCGGCGGCTCTCCGGAAGCCGGTGGCACATGCACTGGTCTCGGCAGGCTGGAGGAGTTGGGGGACGGTTCCCTGCACAGAGAAGGCCCAGTGTCCTTCCCTGGCAGGTCCGGGAGAAGTGCTGAGAGCAGGATAGTGGCACTGGGAGAGGGGGACGGAGGGTGCTGCCCCGAAACTCGGGTGCAAATCTGTCCCTGTGGGGCACCAGCGGTTCCGTGGGAGAGTGGGAGAGTACCTGAGGGGGCTCTGCGCCTGCAGCAGGAATCGCGAGGAGATGCTCCGAGACTCTGTCCTCTCAAGCCCCGGGGCGGGGGCCCCTGCCAGGGCACAGCACGGATGTGGGGGGCCCCAGGCAGGTTCCGCCTCCCCTGGAAGGCGGCCCCCTGGCATGGCTGCCCACGCACCCCTCCCAGCAGGTAGGCTGGCCCCTGACCCCACCTGGAGCCGCCCCATTGGCCAGAGTCTCAAAGTGCTGCTTCAGGAACTGCTCCTGGTCCGGGGTCCGGGGCTCCCCTCCTGCAGCCCATAAGGGCCAGCACCCCCCCTCCTCTTCCTCCTCGTCGGGCTCCTCCAGGTCTGAGGGAATGCCATCCACACTCAGGGGCTCCGTGCTCTCCGAGTCTGGGAGCGGGGCGGGAGAGAAGCACCGCGCTGCACCCCCGCAGCCGGCAGTCACCGGGGCCCCACGCCCGGCACTCCCTGCTGCGAGAGCCTCACCTTCATTGGGGTGCTCAGGGGCTGGACAGGCGGCTGCTGTAGTCCACAGAGCAGGCGCTGTCGGGCTGTGCTTCTCCGAGCCCCGCCGCCCGTGTAGCCTCTTCCCAGGCTCCCTCGGGATGGGGCCTGAACCTGGAACTCACTGGTGGGCAGAAGCGGCCATGAGCAGAGGGTGCTGCCCACGCAGGGCTCCTCCCCCCCCATGAGCAGGGCTGGGGACGAGCCAGCTGCAAAGGAAGATGGGGTGTGGCGGCCCCTGAGGTGGAGGTGCAGGGCCCTTGCCTGGTGTCCAGTGTGGGGCTGTCGCTGGGCTCCGGGTAGACAATGCCATCCTCACCGGGCACGGACTCCAGGTCCTGAGCAAAGACCCCCTCCTCTTGGGACAACAGCCGGATGATGCGGGAGCAGGAGCAGGGCTGGGAAGCCTGAGGCCATGGGGACGTAAGTGGGTGAGGATGTCTGGGCCCCACTTCTGGGGGTGGCTGGGGGTCTGGCTGTGGTCTGGGTGCCCCTCTCCAGCCCCGTGGAGCCCTCCTGCCAGGATCCCCACAACCCCAGGGCTCGGCACAGGCTGCCCAGACAGGGCAGGCTCACCTGGCCAGCACGGGCGGGCTGAGGCGCCTGTGGACCGAGCTTCCCCAGGGTTGAAGGGGCCACGGTGTCCTGCCGGGGGCCATCGTGTCCAGTTGCCGCAGGTCCAGCATGGAGCGCACACTCAGCTCCACACCGGGCTGGGCCCAGCGGCCCCTCCTTCTGGGCCCTTGGGTGGCTGCAGGAGCGGGGTCCAAGAACTCCTCAGCCTCCTGTGCCTGTGGGCAGGAGTAATGATGAGCGCCCAGCCGTGGTGGCAAACCCGCCTCTGTCCCTGACGCCACTTGGCTCAACGGCACCCTGGGGGCAGGAACTCTTCTCATCCGGCTTCTGCTTCCGGGGAGCTGAGCACTGCTGAGACGGTGCAGGGGCTGGTGCGTAACTGAGAGGACCCCTACCTAGTCTCAGGCTCCATCAGCTGTCGGAGACCTCTCGGGCTCCATAGCTCTGAAAGCCCCCCAAATGGATGAGCAGCCCAACTCCAAACCAATATCTGAGACCCCAGGACGTGCTCAGCACCCCACCCCCCCCCAGGAAGGCCCCTATGCAGGCGCTGCCCAGTCACAGGCCCCCTCTGGTTCTGCAAGGTCCAAACTTCCTCCCCACCTGCCTTTAGAACTACAGCATCAGGGAACGGGGTTGGGCAGGAAAAAGAAAAAAAAGTCTAGGACTGGAGGCGGGTAGTATAGCACGTAGGGCGTTTGCCTTGCATGTGGCTGACCTGAGTTGGATCCCCGGCATCCCATATGGTCCCCGAGCACCACCAGGAGTAATTCCTGAGTGCAGAGCCAGGAGTAACCCCTGAGCATCAACGGGTGTGACCCCAAAAAAGCAAAAGAAGAAAATGAAAAACAAAAACTCTAGTGACTTCAGGTTTCTGCTCTTCAGACCTCTGATTTCCTGGCACTTTAGTTCTAATCACTTGGTTCAGACACCCCCTTCACAACCCCCCGTCTCCACCTGTTTCTGACTCACGTTCACCCCTCACACCCCAACTGAAGAGGAGGGCTGTTCCCTGGTGGTGGTGGCCCTGGCCCCAGGGAGGGGCCTAACCCAGCCCCCAAGTCCCTTTCTCGGAGCCTGAGGGACGGAGCAGGTGAGCAAACCCTACCAGATGCTCGCCTGGCCCAGGGAGCCCCTGCTTTCACCCGGCTTCACCCCTCGGCACCTTGGAGGGCCTTGTAAGCACCGTGACTCACCCGACTCATCTCCCAGTGCGACAGACTTGGGGCAGGGCCGGGCCGGGCCCCAGGGCTGCACAGAGATGACAGTCAGGCCCCTCCACGGGCCCAGGCATCCCCGTTCCTCAGCCCACTCACCCCCCCAGGGGTCCCACAAGGCCTCGCCTAGGCCCACACCTGGCTCCTTCTTGGTGCCCTTGGCAGGATGGGCAGAGCCGGGAGCTCCTCTTCTTCAGTCCCCTCGTCTTCTCCCTCTTTGTCACTGTCGGACGACAGAGCTGGTGCAGGAGCTGAGGGGGCCTCCCTGCCTGTGTTCAGGATAAGAGAGACATGGGAGAGGCGGCTACCTGGGGGAAGGCCAACCTGTGGGAAGCAGCCAGGAGGTTGGGTGAAGGAGGTTGGAGGCTGCGTGAAGGAGCAGCCAGGGCTCACCGGCTGGGTCCAGTAGCCTTTTGGGAGAGGACGGTCCTTGGGGCTTGCTCCCCGCTGCCGCTGGCGCAGCTCAGCCAGACGCTGCCTCATACTGATGGTCATCTCGGAGCTCAGGCGCCACACAAAGACGCAGCTGGGGAGAGTCTCTGGGTCAGGGATGGAGGGGTGGGCCTGGGGTGCCCCCCCCCCCCCCCCACTCCAAAGGGCACCAGGAGACCAGAGCCCCTCCCCTGGAGGGCAGGTGGAGACCAGCAATCCCCCAGCCCTGTGGGCCTCCCAGATCTCTTGATGGGGGGGGTGGGCCTCCCAGATCTCTTGATGGGGGGGGTTTCTCCAGGAAGCCAGACTCCACTCACCTGTCCCCAGACACGGAGATGAGATGTTTGCAGTCATTACTGAATTTCATGCCAGTGACAATCTCTGTCCAGGGCAAAGAACACAACCGCATCAGTTACCCCGCAATTCAGCCGCGGTCCTGTCCCAACGGCAGAGATGGAGTGGGCCAGAAGGCAGGACAGGAGAGTCCACTGGCCTCCGAGAGATGAGGTGCGGGAACCGCAGAGGGTGACACTCACCTGAGTGGCCAAACATGGTGGCCACACACTCGCCTGAGGAGAAGTCAAAGATGGAGAGGTTCTTGTCAGAGCAGCTGGTGGCAATGTAGATCCCGGAGGGGTCCGTCTGCACCTGAGGAGCGACCCCCGCAGCTGAAGGAGGCCGCCAGCAGCCAGCCCTGTCCAGCCGCCAGCAGCCAGCCTGGACCTCACCTTGATGAGAGTGCCGTCCCTCCCCCTGGGAGCCTTTGAACAGTTTCTTCTGCTTCCCGCTGCTGATGTTAAAGATCCTGTAAAGGAGCACCCGCTGGTCAGCAGAGGTGGCCGCTCACATACAGCGGGTCAGAAATGCCACCGCCTCCAGGGTCCTGGACAAACAGACAAACATAGGGGCCGAGCAGCCTAGGGAGGACCCCCGCAGACACAGAGAGTGGTGGGCACAAGGGCTGCGGAAAGGGGCACCCACCGAATATTTCGGTCCTGGCAGCCGATGGCCGTGATACTTCCAGCTGGGCTCCACGCCCATGTCGTAGAGGGTCGCCTTGCGCACCACATGGTGTGTCCGCGTGAACTGTACCCCATCTCCAGACTGCAGACAGGAAGCATGTGGGCAGACCCCACACCTGCATGCCTCCCCAGGCTCAGAGCGCCCAGCAAAACAGAGACCCCCGGGCCAGCCCACCCAGAAGCGCAGGGCCCTCACCTTCCGGGCAGTGCGGAAATAGATGCTCTTGTCGGCCCCACAGCTGATCATGCGCACCTGACCGTCGCTGGCTGCTGCAGCGGAAGGCGGCAGCTCTCAGCTCTCCCCTCAGGAGACAGCCGCTTCGCCTTCCCTCCTGGACCCCACAGCGCTGCAGTCTCCAGACACAACAGGGGACTTCCCCTCCGCCCTCATGCTCAACCCCCTGGATGGTTTCGGGCCCCTGGGCCTGTGTGGCCACATCCCACCCGTTTCCCCAGCTGGCGCTATCCCATCCGCAGGGCAGAAGGCCAGCGGCAGTGGGGGGTGGGGATGGGCCTCAGCTGCGCCGTCCACCTGCAAACTTGACAGCCGTGATGGAGGACGGAGTGCTCGTCCAGTGTCTGCTGCAAGCTGTACTCGCGGCCTGCGTCCAACACGTGGATCAGCCGGTCCCGGCTCGCAGACGCCAACAGCTTCAGACCTGAGGTAGAAATATCCCATCAGCCCACAGTAAGGCCCCTGGCTGGGCTAAGCCCAAAACCACACAGCAGGGGGGGCGCTGCCTGCCACCGCATCTGCGAAGACCCCAATCATCCTGTGGGTCTTCAGCCCCCAAGCACGGCCCGTACCCTCTGCCCTGTACCTGTGTCGGGCTCGAGTACTCCAGGCAGAGGATCTCAGAGTCATGGGCTTCCACCTTCAACATCTCACTTAAGGACTGCAGCTCGTGCACCCTGCAGAGAGGGGAGCCCAGCCCGAGGTCATGAAGGGGGTCACTGCCACTAGAGGAGAGACTCATGTAACTGCTCTGTCTCTTTCCCCCAGTTAGTGTTTTGGAGTCCTCTCTAGATGATGCTCAGGCATTATTCCTGGCTTTGTGCTCAGAAATTACTCCTGATAGTGCACGGGGACCCTTACTAGATGCTGAGGATCAATCCCAGGTCAGCCACACGCAAGGCAAGAGAGAACCTGCTGTTCTATCTCTCCAGCCCCAAGTGACTACTGTTTTGGGCCACACCTGGTGGTGCTCAGGGGACCAAAAAAAAACGCTGGAGATCAAACCCAGGTTGTCTGCATGCAAGGCAAGTGCGCTACCCGTGGCACTATTGCTCCAGCCTCCCAACCTTTGTTACTGCTGCTGCTGCTGTTGTTAATTATCATTAATTTCGAACTTTCAGGCTAGAGAAAGGTTGCAAAGAGTGGAGAGAACTTTTGCAATTCCCTCACCCAGTTCTCCCTAATGTAAATATAGGGACTCTGGCACCAGGACAGGAAAAGGTGGTGTGTGAGTTACACCAGCCTCTCCCACGTCCTTTTCCAGGCTCCCTCCTGGAGGACCAACTGCACTGAACTCATTTCCCTGGTCTCCTCTGTCTTCCTCTGCTTTCATGACACCACTCTCCTCCGAGAACACGCACCCTCAGCCTGAGTTATTTTCTTTTTCTCAAAACTGGGCTGAGTTTACAAATGCAGATGAGCTCCATCTTTTGGGTAAGGTGGCTTCTTTTTTTCCTTTTCTTTGTGGGTCACACCCGGCAATGCTCAGGGGTTACTCCTGGCTCTGCACTCAGGAATTACTCCCTGGCAGTGTTCAGGGAACCATATGGGATGCTGGGGATCGAACCCGGTCGGCCGCGATGCAAGGCAAACGCCCCACCGCTGTGCTAGCACTCCAGTCCCAGGGTAAGGTGGTTTCTGCTGTGTCTCTTCATTGCAAAATTATGCAGAAGCTTGTTTACAGGATCTTGTTCCCAAATCTTTTTGACCTAAACTTTCCCCCCACAAGCACTGGCTTTGGAACTCCAGCCTTGTGGTCTGCAGAGAAGGCAGTGGAAATGCCTCTAGGCCGGGCCTCACCTAAGAGTGCCCACTCGGTCTCCTGAAGCGAGGTGCTGCCCATTGGGGCTGATACACAGAGCGGATGCCCACCCGGGGATCCATCAGGGAACTGTCAGCTTTGTCTCCTCCAGGCAGCTCCGTGTCCAGCAGGGCCTGGGTGTTCCCATCCACATAGATGATCTTAATGAGGTCCTAAGGAGACAGGTAGGGAGAAGGTGGGGAGGTAGCCACAGGGTACCCAGCCTGGCCAAATGAGCCTGGAAGGTGAAGAGCTGGGGTCTAGATCCGGAGAAGGAGGTACAGAGGCTCAGGGCCAGGGGTGCTCCCCAAGTGTGGACGGGGGTTTGAGGAGCAGTCCCAGGACCTCGCGGCTCACATTGCTGAGTATGTTTCGGTGCAGGGGTGGACCCATGGACCCCAGAGCTCTCTGTGTTCCACAGGCGGATGGTGTTGTCTGAGGAGCAGGTGATAAAGGAACTGGGGGGCAGGCAGGCCTGGTTGCTGTCCTTCACTTCAGGGTAAACCTGCAGGGACACAGGGAACAAAGTCCAGTCTCCAGGGTCAGAGCCATAGTACAGCGGGTGCGGGGCTTGCCTTGTCTGCGCCCCACCTGGGCTCGGCCCCTGGCACACCATAGGTTCCCAGTCCTGGTAGGGCCAGGAGGTAAGCCCTGAGAACATCCAGGTGTGGGTCCATAGAAAACAGAACCAAGTCCAGTCTCCAGTTCAGTGCTCCTGAGTGAGTTAGGACGGAGAGAAGAGGGGTGCCAGCAGCTGCTCGGTGAGCACGTCCGAGCATCACACCTGCCTCATGGCTGGGGAGACAATTCACCAGGCACCGACAAGGTACCAGGTACTGTTTTTTCTCAGCTAGGTTCTCTGACCTAACTTTTTATTTTGCTTTTTGGCCACATCAGAAATGCTCAGGG
>JAJIBD010012980.1:0-37793 GCA_021461705.1 Cryptotis parvus | reverse complement strand
GGTCTTCTAAATTAAGGTGAGTGCTGTGTCCATGGACTCCTGCCATCTGTCCACATAACCCATGGACTTCGGCAATAGCTATTCCTCCAGTTTTGCAAAGAACAGCTCAGACCCTGCAGCTGGAAGCCCCAATGTCGCCTCTTACATGATCAACACACGGCCCACAAAGGGAACTCAACCTTTCACACTTGTTCTTAGAGATACAAGTTTGAGGATGGTCAGGGAAGCTTTCAAGCTTTTGAGCCAACAGAGTGGTCATGAGCAGCCAATTCATCAAATCTGCAGGTGTGTGGCTGGGGCCACAGCAGAGAGACAGGAAGTTACCAACAGCAGCCTGATTCTCTGAGGTGTCAAGTGTGCTAACATGCCTTTCAACAAGCAAAGGCTCAGAGATGTCTCCCCTTTAAGGCATGTGGCAGTCCTGAGAGGGTAGTATGTCTAGTCTCTGCTAGACCCTTCCGAAGATTGGGAACTTCCTGTACACCTTTGAGTAATTCCCCATCGTCTTCCCCCCAACCCCATACATCTTTGACTACTTTTACATGTTCTTTCTGCATAATCAGCAATTGTTAATAAACATGGCCTGACAGGAATAAGTTGTAAGAGTAACGTCACTTACTTACTCAATGAACAGGAAGCAGCAGAAGCAAGATGGCTGCAGGGTCTCTCCTGGAGGCGAAGGATTGCAACCTGCAAGAAAAGAACTTGCACATCTTCAATGAAGGAAGCTGGAAAGCACCTCCCCATCCCGTACCACCACTCTATTTCCAAGTTGAGTTTTGTGTCAAGGTCAGGCATACTCATACACACACATATCACTGATGTGCTGAATATTCCTACCACTTTTCATGCACTATAATAAATGCTTTAAAATTTTAAATCCTTAGTTTGTGACCTCAGTTGATCGACCACCGAAATTTTAGAATGTCTTAGATATACCAACTGACCAAAGTATTAATCATTTATAACATCTTATATATTTCAAAGGTATATCAAAGGTTTAAAAGGCTGACATCTGAAAGATTTTCAAACTCATGCAATGCTGCTCAAGAACATCTCTGGGTATAGCATATCATTTTATCCTATTTGCAAGTGGGTTAGGAAAAAAACCTTAAAGTTTCCCCCAGTTTCTGCAAGTAGGGAAACAAAAACACACATGTGAAGTTACTTATATGAAATATTCAAAATAGCCTGTAGAGGAACACTACAGTTTCTAACAATTTCTCTTTATCTATCTCTCTATCTCTCTATCTATCTCTCTCTATCTATCTATCTATCTAATTACTTACTTAATTAATTTATTTTGCTTTTTTTTAGTCACACCCGACAATGCTCAGGGGTTACTCCTGGCTTTACACTCAGGAATTACTTCTGGCGGTGCTTGGGGGGACCATATGGAATGCTGGGAATCAAACCCAGGTCGACTGCATGCAAGGCAAATGCCCAACCCTCTGTGCTATCGCTCTGGCCCCACTGTTTCTCTTTTAAACAGTGTTAGAGTAACTACACACACACAGATACAACAGTAGCAGACTTAAAAGCAAACTTCGAATAGAAATACGTTAGCAATCACTAAGGACAGTCATTTCCAACAAAAAGCATTGTGGAAACACACATGGCTTTTAATCAAAGTTGCAGAGTGAGAAAGGGCCGAGAGCTTCCATTTGAAGACAAGCTGATGGCCACCAAAACTGATGGCGCCTTAGCATTACCAGGGACACATTCCCAAGTGGAGGTTTCTAGATCACAGCATTAAGCACAACTGGGCAGCCACTGCTCTCCTCCTCCCAAAAGCCGCCTGGGGCTTTTGGTTTCCACCACCTGCTACCAGCTTTACACCACTGATCCCTAGTTAGCACTTGGCAACCTGTATCTCAGTTCACCAATTAATTCCAAAACTTGGCTTCTTCCTACAAAGTCTGTTTGGACCAGCCAATCCTCCACAAGGGAGAGGCTTTTGAGGACTTTCTTAACCGGTTCAGAAGTAAATCTATGATGAAGCAAAGCCAATTATGTCTCACCTAATCAATGCAGTCACCCTACTGCCTGCTTTCTTTTTTAATTTGCTCAAAATGATAATGTGTGAGGGGCTATGTACATTTATTGTGTATGAGAAGTTCCTTTTAAGTTAAAAACTAGAAAACAGTAAGGCCATTTATAGATAACTAAGCACAATCATAATTCAGGTTTTTCAGGGAAGAACCCCTCAGCTGAAGAGGGTTGTTTGTTTTTTTTTATCCATTCAGAGAATTTGTTTTCAAGGTATTCCACGCTCTGCATGTATCAACCCTTCACAACTCATCTTCATGGTCCATCTCTCATCTCGAAATACTCAACCTTTATCAAGGTAGCTTTCACTGGGGCACCTCCAAATGCCTGTATTCGCTTTCTTAAAAACAGCTTTAAAAGAAACACTGAAGGAGGAGTGCAAAATTCTTCTGGGTGATTCTTTTTTTTGTTGTTGTTGCTCCTACCCATCTCACTGGAGAACAAAAAGCAATTCTATGAATTCAGAGAGGAGAGCGGGGGGTTGGTGGGGAGGGGTGGGGGGCTCTCTTCTGCTTTACCAGAAAGGGTGAACAGGACGTGAAGTACGCGAAACCCAGCCTGGAGTAGCTTAGCTCCATTGTCACCATATTCAAATCATCACTAAAAGAAAGCCATTCCTTTCTGAATCCAACAATACGCCTTGGCCTCCGAGGGCTCACACAGGAGCTTATTCTTAAGCTGTTCAATGTAAAGCAGCCCTGGTTGAAAGAGGAGAGTGTTGGTAGGGAGGAGACCAAGTGCCTCCCTTTCCACCTGCCATCTCGGCTCCAGCCTCATTCTTAAATAGTTAACAATGCTTGAGAATCTGAAAGCCTGCGGTGCACACCCCTCCACCTTCCCGGGTGGGGTGTGGGGGGGAACCCGGTGCAACACAGAACACGTTTAATAAAGCACGGAAGAGGCAGTTAGGAAAATAACACATCTAACTTTGACAGGGTGCTACTTTGCAGCGCTATTCAGGTCAGAATTTCACTTTCAAAATCAGAGAAAAGGGTTTAAATATGTCAATGACCAGGGGTAAAGTATATGAATTATATGGGGAGAGGGTGGAGAGAGAGAGAGAGAGAGAGAGAGAGAGAGAGAGAGAGAGAGAGAGAGAGAGCCCTGTTAAACATTCCTAAACAGAGAGGTTTCAGAGCATCAGAGTAGCAAGAAAAATCATATTTTTCTAGGAACAGACATTGGTCCCTGGTAAACAATTTTTCATAATTATTTTTATTTTTGGTTTGGGGTCACACTTGGCAATGCTTAGTGGTTACTTCTGGCTCTGTACTCAGGATTTACTCCCAGCAGTGTTCAGGGCACAGTATGGGATGCTGGTGAGGGAACCCGGGTCGCCACATGGAAGGCAAATGCCCTCCCCAATGTACTATCTTTCTGGCTCCTGTTTAATAAATGGGAAGTTTTAATAAATGGAAACTTTTCACTGAGAACAAAACCCAAAGTTTGATGTATCTACAGTGCATGGTTTCTAGAATGCATCTTTACTGTCACAATATGTTTTCCTGGGCACTTGCTTCTGAGAGGAGGGTTTCAGAACACACACCCTTTTCTCCTTTAATGAACTGGGTTAGCTGCCCGCTGAGCATTCACTGAAACTCCATTGAACAAAGGGATTTCCTTCCAGTTTCAGTTCATTCACTTTGAGCTAGTCCTGATTTTGCTTAAGTAAATTCTCCAGACTGACTTTTTCAAATGCTTTGAGTGGGAAAGAAATGGGCAAGCTCCCAACCCTGGCGCGGTCTGCCATGGTTTTCGGCAGGAGACTCTGAGACGGGAGACTGTGCGAAGCTGGTTTGCGAAAAGTCTCTCAAGTCAGTGTTTTTAAGTTTTGTTTTCTAAAGACTGGAGATCTGTAAAGCACAGAGTCTACCTAATCTGATAGATTACAGACCACTAATCTTATTTCAATGATCACAGTCAACTAGGGGATTATACCTCTGAAAGTGGAGACTCTAAATA
Organism: Cryptotis parvus; assembly: GCA_021461705.1. Classification (NCBI taxonomy): domain Eukaryota; kingdom Metazoa; phylum Chordata; class Mammalia; order Eulipotyphla; family Soricidae; genus Cryptotis; species Cryptotis parvus. The sequence continues at coordinate 33,782 of JAJIBD010012980.1, read as the reverse complement.
GGGTGGTCATATTCATCTCAAACAACAAAGTTGCTTGAAAAATGGCACAGTGGGGGTGGGTGGAAGGGGAGTGCAGAGAGATAGTACAGCTGGTAGGGTGCTTGTCTTGCACATGGCTGAGCAGAAGTTGATCCCCAGCACCCCAATATGATCCCCTGAGCACTGCCAGGAGTAACTGCTGAGTGCAGAGCCAGGAGTAAGCCCTGTGTACCACCAGGTGTAGCTCCAAAACAAGAAAACAAAAAGTAGGCATGTTGCTAGGGGTTGACTGATGTTTGAACAAATGGTGGTGGGGGGGAGTGGTTGGTAACTTCTGGAATGATCTCTGGGGGATTCGGGTTTCAACTACTTGAGGCTAGACAATCTCCAACTCTGCCCTTTCAAATTCCAGATGAATTCAGCCTCTCCTGCTCCCCTGAGTAAGGACACCTGCAAGTTGTGCGTCTAAAGCTGAGGTGCATGAAGCCGACCTTCCTTCTCCTCTACAGTTATTATTATTATATTACTATTGTTGTTGTTGTTGTTATTATTATTTTAGCTCTTGGCACCACTATAAATAACAGCAATATTTACAAAACATCTCCTCCTCACGCATGCAGCAGGTGAAGAAAGTTTTAATCTCTTTACTTAAAGCTTCCAAATGATCAAGAGTAGCATTAGGTTTGCTTTCCTTAGGGGCGCTATGCTCTGAGGTTGGAAGTTACATGGATTGGCCTGCGGCGCAGAAGCTTCACTAGCAGTTGAGCTAGGATTTGCGTCCCCAGAGTGGACCTGAAAGCGATGTGAAAGTCTACATTACCAAGAGATCCGGCTCCTCGCTTCCTCCCCTTCCAGCCTGTCCAAAGTTAGGAATCAGAGTCCTCCTAGATGCTTCTCACTGGCGCAGCACCACAGAGCTTCGAGCTCACAGTCTCTCATGGTGCCTTGCCTGGTTTCCATAGCTACCACTGTTTGGGTGCTCTTTTGCCTCCAGATCAGCAGGCAGGGACACAGGGCTCAGGAATTCCACTCTTGTCCTCCCTTCCTTTCTAGCGCATTCAAAACTGGTGCCGGGCTTTGTAATTTTTTTTTTTTTTTATCCCAGAAGACTGCAAGAGTAGGCGATCTCTGCTGCCAGCTAAGTCCAGTGTGGGGGACCAGGGAAATCTCTAGGCCCAAGGACATGCCCAGCGGCAGTGGTGCTGGGGACACCTAACAGAACTGTAATGGCATTTCCTGCTAGACGGAAAGGGCAGGGACTGGGTCTGAATTAAGATCAGAAAAGGGAATGAAGAAGCCCAGGGGCAGGGAGGGAAGGAGGAAGGAGAGAAATGGGGAAGGAAGGAGGAAGGAAGGAGGGAAGAAAGGAAGGAGGGAAGGAGGGAGTCAGAGGCTAAGAGTTTACTCACAGGATTAGGCTTCTGATTTGTATGCAAAAACCTAGAAAGAGAGAGAGAGGGGAGGGAGAGTTATCTTATGACTTTTATCTATGGCCTAAATTGCTTAAAAACCAATGGGGAAAATGAGAGCCAGCAGTAGAGGAGAAAGATGAGAGAGAGGATGGATCTGCCAGTTCTGGGCCATGAAACCTCCTAAGCCCGGGAGCCAACAGAAAAGGGGAGTTCTGACAAACGGAGGTGGTTACGGAAGGGAAGATCCCTCTCTCTCTCTTCAAAGCATATCCTTCCTAAAAGGCCACGCCTGAGTCATTCACAGACACCCGAGGAGCAGTAGGTGCTGTGGTGTCTGATGAAATGTCTATATCTAGAGGGCTCAGAGATCATCTGATGAAATGTCTATATCTAGAGGGCTCAGAGATCATCTCCCGGCCATGCTCAGTATTTAACTGAGGTGGTAGGTATTTAGCCAGGGTGGGCCATGTGCCAGGCGAGCACTAGCCTGCTCTACAATCTGATGAGGGCTTCTTTCAGTTCAAGAGCAAATTATATTGGAGAGGTTTTACTCAGTGAGAGGTGGGAGCGGTAGGGGGAATACCAAGTGTGAGATGAAAATACAGCAAGTTTTTACAAATCTGGATTAAAGAAAATGATGGCACGTTATACTGAGGGGCAGTTTGCAAACAAAGTGTGGCCAGACTATGGTGAAACAACACCATTAGCATGGATGCTGAAAAACAAGGGAAGAGTTGTCTCAGAGCCCAGGACGTGGACTTCACTACAGAACTACGGCGGCTGACGCTGTGGGACCACGAAATGCCTGTTGGGTCAATAGATCGCTACAGGCCTGGAAGAGGCTGCAGGGGGCGTTCTAACAGACGATGAGACATGCATCACTGCCCAAGCAGAGTCACCAAAGGAGTTCAGGCCAAGACTTACTTACCTCAGTTTGCAATACAGAGGAATTTTAGATGGGACAAGAAACAGAGGTCACCACCAGAGTTGTAAGTATCCTAGAAAGAAGAAAAAAGAGCCAAAGGTTAAATTTAAAAAAAAGGCATAGGAAAAAACTCACAGTGGAACTGTGTAAGTTTATAGACAGAACCCAAGTTCAGAAATGCCAGGATCCAAACTTCCTCTGCATCAACATGCCAGAGCCCCCAGAGTCTCACATTCCAGAGCTACACGGTGAAGTTCTTAAAGGAATTTTAATTTTTTTTTTTTGGGGGTCACACCCGGCAGTGTTCAGGGGTTTCTCCTGGCTCTGCACTTAGGAATTACTCCTGGCGGTGCTCGGGGGACCACATGGGATGCTGGGGATCGAACCGGGCGGCATGGGCCGGCTGCGTGCAAGGCAAACACCCTACCCGCTGGACTATCGCCTCCGGCCCAAATTTTTAATTTTAGAGACACAATATGGTGGGCTGATTAAGGCGAGGATGGCCAGGTAGAAATAGCAAGACTTGCCTCCAAGCCCCTCCTAGAGCCATGTGGAAAGCTCATACATTTGACTCTCTCTCATCTCCTTTGCCTGTCACAGAGACACCTACAACAGTAGGGGGCTGTTACAGCACCTGCAATAAAGTGTTTTGGGGGATGAATTGAGCTCATCTGAATACAGTGCCATGTCCAGTAAGCAAGGAGCATTTGTATACTTAAAATTACTTTGTGGATTGCGGCTGGCCCATGCCAGCCCGGTTCGATCCCCGGCATCCCATATGGTCCCCTGAGCACCGCCAGGAGTAATTCTTGAGTGCAGAGCCAGGAGAAACCCCTGAGCAATGCCAGGTATGACCCAAAAAAATAAAAAAAGAATTACTTTGTGGAGATCCCAAGTCAAGTAAAATAGCCTGTAGTAAGCCTTGGGAAGACATTAGACAAAAACAGAATTTCTTAGTCAACCCAAACTACTGTATCCTCTGGGGAAAGGAAACACATACTTGAGCAAGGGTGAAGCAGAGGGTGGGATTCTAAAGAACAAGTAAGGCCACTAGCAGGCAAAGTCCTAATGCTCCACCACTTGCCCCCCACCCCCCAATCTCAAACAGAAAATAACATGGCACACTGGGGAGAGCAAGTTATGCAAATGTTATCTAAAATCATTCTGCATTTCAGAGTAGTCTTTCCTGCAGCTCATCAAATGGGCAAGGAGGATGTGCCCCTCTCAATGCCTAAATAACCCTTTTCAAGGGATGCTTTATTTGGTCAGTCTGATGGCTGGGAGAGCTTGTTTGGAGGTTCCCATTCCCAAGCGAATGGAGACGTTACTGGTGTCCGTTCAAGCAAATCAATGAACAATGGGAAGACAAGTGATACAAGTCAAGTGATACTTTATTGAAATGTATGACTTTCTAAAATATGTCAGATGAAAATAAACCTTGTGAATTGAGAATTTACAGTGGAAATTGAGCTTAAAGCTAAATCAGGACAATCTTTCCATCAGTACTCTTGTCAAGGATTAAGGAAAATATTGCTACTTTTTCCACACAAATCCTGATAACAAAAAGCTCTTTTCAGATTTGAGATAATTGGTCCAGGAGAGAAGGAAAAGCCTGAGAATGTCTGCTTCAGGCTGCAGAGCCGTAAGGGAAGGTCATCTTGGTACTGGGAGCATCAGAGTACAGAAGTGGGCATCATCTGATCAGGAGGTGATGCCACCCGACTTCTCACATGTGCTTTCCCACGACAAGGAGGAAAGAATAGTGAACCCCCAAAAAAACTAGAACATGGCAGTTAGTCAATAAAGAACAACTAGAAATCAATTGTTTGAAGTAGTGTTTTAAGCATGTGGGAACTAATGAACTTACCCTTTGGGAATAGTAACATCAAATTCTGGGCCCCCTGGGATGAACCCAGAGCCACAGCAGAGCCTGGCAAGCTACCCATGGTGTATATTTGATGTGCCCAAAAACAATGACAATAATGGACCCCATTCCCAATGAATGGAGGACGTTACTGGGGCCCAATTGAGACAAAACGATGAACAACAGGAAAACAAGTAATGGCTGGGAAACCGTCTAAGGAGGAAGTATCTGGTATCATTCTACCCGGAAGTTTGATTATGATTATGTAGATAAACACACTCACAGACATAATATATGTCAGTTACCAAACCTATTTTGTGGGGTTTGACTCTTAGATCCTAGAGACAATTTTGTAATTTTGTTTGGATTTTACAGCTGTCTCCAGTCCAGCAGAAATGGTAAAAGAGCATGGTGGGGTGTTATCTGATTCTAAGAACATGCCCAGCACAGTTTAAACCAGTCCCTTCCTTGCTTCCTATCACAGTGCACAAAGTTATGCCTCATAAAAGCTGAGACATCCATCAAATGGAAAAAGAAGGTTTGATTTCCTGCTTCTCCCTCTAGCCTCTATTCCTCCCTACCTTCTATGACATCACCCAAAATTACTTACAGAAACTGGGAGGATCAGCAGTCATGTGATAAAACTAAATGCTGTGCTGACTGCTTTCTTGTCTCTAGGTTAATACTGCGAGTGGTTGGCAGGGGGATTAGCAGAGAGAGTGTTTCAACGATCAAGACCACGGGACTTTTCCTGTTTGGCAAGCAATCTAAACATCTTAGCAGAAGCACAACCTGTTGAATCGATGCTCTGTGTATGACCCCTGCAAACACCCTCCAAGATTTCTACCCCAGCTCATCAAGGTGGGGTAGACAACCTGGATGGTAAACTTTACTGCTACTGTTCAGGACAGAGCGCAAATAGAACTCTTTCACAATAATCATGGTGATAAAAATGAAACCAAGCCTTGGAGAGTCAAATAGTAGCCAGTTTCTGTAGCTGTGTCTGCTTACCTTTTCCCACGCCAATTTCCTAAAATTTTCTATTAAGATTTTATCTCTGAAGAAACACTATCTTCTCTTCTATGTTCATAGTAGCACTATTCACAAAAGCCAGAATCTGTAAGCAACCTGAGTGCCCGAGGACAGACGACTGGATAGAGAAACTATGGTGCATCTACACAATGGAATACTATGCAGCTGTCAGGAAAAATGAAGTCATGAAATTTGCCTACAAGTGAAATGACATGGAGATTATCATGCTGAGTGAAATTAGCAAGAAGGTAAAGGTCAGCTATAAATGCAGTCACATTTATTTGTGGGATATTAAATATATGTATGTATGAATGTATGTGTGTATGTATGTATTTACATATGTATGTATGTAATATACATGAGACTAATATCCAAGACTAGGGAAAACAGGGCTCAGGAAGGACATGTCAAGGTTTGGAATCTACCACAAGTGGGAGGGGCAGAGGTTAGGTAAGATACAGAAGGGATCAGTCTCCTAATAATAGTTGGAAATGGTAATGCTAAACTAGAACTGAGTATTGAAAGCAGATAAAGGAATATGCATGATAGCATATGTATATGTATTGCAAACCACAATGCACAAAAGAAGACAGAGAGAGAAAGAGAGAAGAGGGGGGAGAGAGAGAAGAAAAGTACCTGCCATGGAGGAAGGCAGGGGGTGGGGAGGGAAACTGGGGACATTGGTGGTAGGAAACGTACACTGGTGGAGGGGATGGGTGCTGCCACATTTTGTGGCTGAAACCTAATCATGAAAACTTTATAACTGTCTATCCCATGGTGATATATTAAAATTTAAGAAAAAGACTTTATATCTGCAAAGAATGCTGATAACGATTCCCCAGGAAACCTCCATTTGCAAACAGAAACAGGGGACTAATTAAAGAATAGCTCAGATATTGGGTATATCCTAGGATCCTGACCCCACCGAGAGCACAATTGTCAGATTTTAGAGGCAACATATTTCCCTTTTACTCTATTCTTTACTTTTTTCCCCTCATCTTCCTCGGAGAACAGACTGTGTCAGGACATGGTGCAGGGTTTGGCCAGAGAAACTGTCAAAAGATATTTTATTTTCATTATTTAACTTGACTCCATAGGAATTCAAACATGTAAGATGGAAGCATTCTCCACCTCAATCATTACACCTGGCGGAGGAGAAGGCCACACAATTCCAAACTAAAAGCATTTTCACTTTCTAATGAAAAATACCTAAACACTGTTGAAACTCATTTATAAGAAATTATACTAGAGAAGAGCGTTTGGATTTGCAAAAGATAATGCCACACATTTTTTAAATGTCTCCTGTTCTGAGGCTGATAGGCTGCACAACAAACTTGTCAGACTAAAACAAAAACAAAAAAGAAAGAAAGAAAAAAGAAAAGAAAGAACGTCTCCCAATTCTCCATCAAGGAAAGGTTTTAAAAAGCAGAGGAGCCAATCAGGTGACAATAGATGAATCAGGTTTCCCTAAAAAGTAGTTTTTGCAGTTGGAGCCTGGAGAAGTAATTACATTCAAAGTAATGTACAGGGAGCTGTCAATACCCATTCATCTAGCGAGCATTCACAGAACCAGGGCTTTGCTAGGGCTGGAGATATAAAACCGAATAGGACACAGCTGCTTCACTTCCAACTACGAGAACACACCTAAACAAAGAGCTACGCAATGTGTTAAGTGCTATAATAGAGGTGTGTACAAAGGACTTGGGGCCAAAGGAAGAGGTCATAAATTCTTCCTGGGAAATGAAGCAAGTGAAAGGAGCTGCAAAAAGAAGGTACAGAGATGCTTCTTGGGATAAATTCAAGACCTTTCTCCTTATTGTGTCCTAAAAATAAGGCCAGTCGCCATTTCAAGATTTATGAGTCATTTTGATTGCAAATGATCAGTTAGCCTATTAGTCAGCTTCATTTCTGTTTGATACACCCCAGCTACAGATTTCAAGATTATGTTTTTAAAAATAAGTATGCTATCCTAAAATTCCCATGCAAGACACACACACACACACACACACACACACACACACACACACACACACCAGGCAGGAATAGCTAACCCAAGTGAAATTTAGACACAAAGTTCAAAGATGTTTTGAAACTCCGGACAGGTGAAAAACACATTCTTGAGACTCAGTAATACAATATTAATCATCCTGACTGCAAGTGTCAACATTTTTTCTTCTTAAAGACAAAAGGATCACCTGATTCACCTGATGCTATTATGCTTGATTTTTGCCCTGACTTTTGTGCTTTTTTCAAAAAAAGGAGGATGTTGAATCAACTTCTACTTAACGCCATTTACTCTGCAGACCATATTCCTACTTATTACATAGTTGTGACAGAGCTCCCATTGTTCATCGCACACTAGTGCCCCAACTCGAGTAATTCTAATGTAAGCATGAGAAACCCCCGTCTCCTTTGGGGTGAATTTCCAAATTCCTCTGTGTTAAATTGAGGTCTAATTTTCCCTGTGCCTGGTTTTCATAAGAAGGTCCATTCCACCCCATGTGCTCCTTTTCAGCTGTCAATAAACAGAGGCAGCGAATTCCCCACTGCTTCTCAAAGCTGGTTAGGCGGAGCCATTCATTCCTTCAGGAAAACAGGGCATTGATTTCAGCAGTTCCCAGGGAGCAGCTGCAACAAAGAGATCAAAGGCCCACCTCTCTTTCCCTCCATTGCTTTCATTAGACCAGGCCCAGACAAACAGCGACAGGTTTCCTTGAGACAAGGAGAGGGCCCACAGACCACCTCATGGTTCAATTCAAATTCATCCGTTTCCTACATTCCAGTGACAGTTCAGAATGCTAACCATGACAAACCAGCACAATCACCAGGCAGAATATACTGCTCTCTAGTTCATCCAAGGTCAGAGGGGGAGAACAAGCCGAGAGAAGTGCTGAGCTCTGAGGCCTGCTGAGCCTCAATGGGTCCCTGACATTCCATAAATAAACTTCTGCTCACTCTCCCTTTCTTTTTCCGTTCTGCAATCCCACAAGCCATGGCCTCACTTAATCTGCAATTTCGCTGGTGTCCCAGTACCCAAACTACTTGGGCGCATTATTCTCAATATGATCTTTCTGATGACAGTTAGGAGTCTGGCTCTGTGTCCACACCCCATAAAACGTCCCAAGGGGGTGGGGAGTGCTGACTTCCCTGGGGTGTCCACTTAAGGCCACACAACTGAGAGCTGGTGTGTGTAAATTCAGTTTGCAAAACAAAACATGAACAGTCAGCTTTTCTTTTTTCTTCTTTTTTTTTTAATTGGGGCCAAGCAATCACTGAAACCACTAATCCAAGCTCCTGAAAGACTGTGGGTGAATGAGCCATGTATATGTTTGTGAGAGCTGGGGTGGGGAGAGAAGAAGTTGGGGGGTAGACCTAAAAGGACTAGAAAATAAAATGGATGAGCCTGACTCGTTATCTACACTGCACTAACAGATAAAATGAAACCATTTGCACATTCTCCCTTCACATTCCAAACTGCTTCTTTGATGCTACCAACACGGAAAACCTGCCACAAATTGTGTTGCTATTCTGGAGTTCTGATCACTGCCCTCCTGAGCAAACCCAAGAATTAGATGGGTTAAGCTGCAAAATTCCTAAACCCCAAAGAAAACAAACAATATTGGAATGAGAGGAATGGAGAAGTCATTCCTGGATGCAGGACGCCATCTTCCCACTGTCCATCCACTAAATTTAAACACATCGTCCTGGGCGCTTCAGTTCCGAACTGGGGGATCACCCCAGACCTGAACTTGCAATGATTGCAGTGATTGTTCCCTCTGACTGCCAATGAGGCCATTTTGCAGAGGAGACTGGGTATGCCCTCAAGGAGGAGCGGCTTCAAGTCGCAACAGAAATGAACTTGGAAAACACAGAACCTGAACCTGAAAGGTCAGTGTGGTGCAGCAGGTTGAGGAATGTTGAAACCAATGGGCACAGACTCACTTGGCCTTCCGGGCTTTCCTACTCTTCCAAAACCAGAGGCACAAATATCCATCAAGGATTCCTTTACAAGGCATTGAGAAATGCCTATGGCTCAGAAACTGATGTTTCTCCTCAAATCAACTGGGTCATACCTCAATGTTAGGTCATGCTAATTCACTACAGCTATTCTATAAACTCACTCATTTTCTTGAAATCAAATCACTTTTTACAGAATGCATGCTGAACACTTCCTACCTAGAGAAGGGTATGGCAAACTATGGATCTATTCATCAATTCATTTTTATATCTCTTTTATGCATTTACAAACCCCCTTAGAAACATCCATTTGATCATGACTGCAGCCATCTGAGATAGGCAGCTTTATTAATTTCTCTTTTGATCAAGAAAATAGGCTCAAGAGAGGAAATAAATTGATTTCCATCATCACAGAATCAGTAAATAGCAGTTGCAATCTTTAAGTATTCTAAGTCCTGTGTTGATTTCATTGAACCTTGCTACCATGCAAGAAAATAATTATTCTTGTGTTCTCTATAAAAACTATATTAAATCAGTCACTATAATGTATTTCAAAGTGCACTGCATAAACCACATTCATCCTATGGGCTAGTACGTGGGAGCAAGGACTGTGGGGTCAGATAAACACATATCCAATTTTTGTGTCACTTTAAAAAATTGCATAAATTAAGCAATTAAACTATCTTTAAAATAAACATTTTCTCATCTGCAATAAAGTAATGATTCAAAATACCCCTCTCTCAGATTTGTAAAGTATTCAACTATATAACTTGTATTGAGAGTCAAGACCAATGAGAACATATAATTAGTCTCCATAATGGTAGCCATTACCACCAGTGTTGAAAATCAAACCAATATAAAACTTATCAAAAGAGAAAAAGGATTCCTTTTTAATAAAAAAGACATGAAATTGAACATCAACATCTGGATTACATGACTTAAAATTTAACACATGAATCTAGGGTTTTGACAGGAACCAAGTAACAAGCAACAACCTGCCAAACTGTCATAAAAGGAAAACTACTAAATACAAAACAAAAAAAGTACTAAGTGGGCTGGCTTTTAAAATAAGCGAGACAAATCCCTGCTACAAAGCAGCAATGTGGTTTCCCTGTACCTTCAGCTTTACTTCTTGCCATTTAAGTATTTTTAGTAGAAACGTATTGGTACAAAGCAGAAATTCAGGCTGCTGCCCCACAAAGAGAACAAAAACCCACACTGGAGATAATTTTGCATGGAACTGCCATTTAAGCATTTGCAGAGAACAAATACACGTCTTTCTTTATTTGACCATCGTGTTTCTCACTGGGAGAAAACACACAACTTCCTAGCACAAGAAAAGACTTTCAGTGGTAAACAGAAAACCTTATTTAACAAAAACCATTAATATGTATTTATTATAGTTTAGGTGGTAGGATTATAATAGTGTTCAAGTTTTTGGGTGGTGTGAAAAGACACTGGCCATGTCACCACTGAAGTGGTGTACACACTTGAGTGTACTGTGTTCACTCTGGTCCAACGTTCCTTGCTTACCACGCCTCTTAGAAGGGAGAGGGGGAGAGGAGCGAATAGGCTGGTAATATGGGAAAACAAGTAATAAGGAAACATGAGCAGGTCTTGAACACATGGCGGGGCTAAGGGAAGTATGTACCAACTCTTATTTTTAACTCCCTGTCTCATTTTTCATAGCATCCTATCAATAGATGGTGGTACGCAGATGCGCCTGTAGAGAAGAATATCTTAGGGAGGCAAATACAAGGCCACGGTGTCAGGAAGAGCAAGAAAAGGCTTTGGAGCCTTGGTGACAATTATCCAAGCCTTTTCCCAGAGGAGGAGATACTGTAAAGATTATTGCTGATTGTCTCTGAACTTGACAAGACTTTCCTCTGAATTCTGATTGTGGCCTCACTTAGTTCTTTCCACCTCTTATTGATTTGCAACTTAGATTGATCCCCTGCTTAAATGTTTCTTAATTCAAGACTTCGCATTAAAGGAAAAGGGGAATTCTTTGAGGCCACTGTGCTTTGACTACAATTCCGTGCATTTTTTAAAAGTTGCTGTCCACTCTTATATTGTGTCACCTAATATGTAACATATTCTAAAGGTCTGAGTTAATCTATAGCCCATTAACACAGAGAAAAAATATTTTTCATTCACTACCACTGACCTCAGAAATGAAGAATTTGGAAGAACTCTTTAAGGATGGTGCGGAACAGAATTTGTGCATGGCAAAGCAGGCAGGTTCTTTTCTCCTACCGAGAGCTAAGAACTGCTTTTGAATAACCAACCTTCACTGTTGTTTCCAAAAAACATGAAGCTTCTATGATTCTAAATAAAATGCATGCAAGATTGAAGGAAATTCTAACCATCTCTTACATTTAGCCTTTGTTTGAGACTTTGCTAATAGAGGCACCTGGTGTTTGAAGTTTTCCCATCAAGTGCTGCTATCGTTGCAACTTCTTTATTTAGAAATAGATTTTCTTTTTTTTTTTACTTCAAACTATTTACCAATTTGCCTTTCTCATTTTTTTTTGTCAATTTATTGCTAAATTTCACCTGTACTTGGGTCTAGAGTCTCCTTTTCTAGGAAGTTTCTCCTTTAATTATTAACTTGATTTTTAAAAAAGATATAGGGTTAAGCAAGTGATCTATTTCTCTGAGTGAACTTTGGCAATTGTATGCATTTTTCTAGGAACTGGTTCATTTCATCCATGTCATCAAATATGTGGGGAGAGACTGGTTGTAGTTTTCCCTTTGTCCTGAATATCTCTGAGTTCAGCAGCTGACTTCTCTTTTATTCCCAGTAAGGGGGCTTATGTACTTTTTTTTCTAGGTTAGCATGTTTAGAGGTTTCTCAGTGTTCAGAGACTACTTCCAGGTTGGTGCTACATGGTGCCAGGGTTTTAATCCACTTCTCCTGTGCAATTTGAGTTATTTATTTCTCAGATCTATTTCTATAAATTTCATGATTTATTCTTATTTACTTATTTTGCATTTGAGATATTATTCAAATTTGCTCTAGGTAGTTTTTAGTGTCTAGAGACTACAGTTTATATAAGGTAGAAACAGGTTATTAAGAATTTTTTCGGGGCCGGGCGATAGCCCAGCGGGTAGGGCGTTTGCCTTGCACGCAGCCGGCTCATGCCGGCCTGGGTTCGATCCCGGCATCCCATATGGTCCCCCGAGCGCCAGGAGTAATTCCTGAGTGCAGAGCCAGGAGTAGCCCCTGAGCATTGCCGGGTGTGACCCAAAAAAAAAAAAAAAAAAAAAAAAAAAATTTTTTTTTCTATGTAACATTCATTACAATTTTTTTTTTTTTTTTGCTTTTTGGGTCACACCCGAAATGCTCAGGGGTTTCTCCTGGCTCTGCACTCAGGAATCACTCCTGGCGGTGCTCGGGGACCATATAGGATGCCGGGATCGAACCCAGGCTGGCATGGGGCGGCCGCGCAAGGCAAACGCCCCTACCCGCTGGGCTATCGCTCCGGCCCCTCATTACAATTTTTGATTTTCCTCTATATCTGCTCTAGTTTTCTTTTTGTAATACTAATGTTTTGTTATCTTGTATACAGCAACTTTGATAAGTAGTTTAAAGGCACCAATAATTTAGTGTATTCTCTATTTTGAGATTGGAGTTTGAATACTGAAAGTTTATTCTATATATGTAGTATATGCCAGTCTTTCTTTGTGCCATTATAGTATATAGATGCATTGGTCTTTTGGCTAGTTACTATCTAACAGCTAAGAGGATCTATGACAAAATATAAATTATATCTTGATTGACATTGACAAATTTTAAAAATTCCATTAAAAAAGTTCAGTTGGTTTGCCTTAGATCACGCCTGCCCCAAGTAGGCCTAAATGCAAAGATGGCCCCATCTTAAGCCACTTACCTGTCTCTGAAATCAATCAAAAGGGTGCAGATCATGTAACAAAAGTAACTTCATTAACTTCTACCCTTTCTGCATCCTGCTTCTTATCTTTGTGAAAAAAGAAACCCACACAATTCCTACCTATGACCAGTTTATCACTGAATGAAGGAAACACACTACTTATCAGATATCTATTAAAATAGTAACACAGAGCAAGACCTGGGAAGTTAATGTAGGAGCAACAGTAGTCATTTGAAATAGACTAGTCAGAAAGACATGCGTGAGCAGATGCCAATTTAGTGAATATTTGAAGGCAGTAAAGAAGCAATTTGTTAGTAAGTTATTCATGTAAACAGCAAAATTCCAATTAGGAACAAGACTCAAAAATATTGGTATAGCTGGGGCAGGAGCGATAGCCCAGCAGGTAGGGGATTTGCCTTGCACGCGCCAGCCCATGCTGGCCCAGGTTCGATCCCTGGCATCCCATATGGACCCCAAGCACCGCCAGGAGTAATTCCTGAGCGCAGAGCCAGGAGAAACCCCTGAGCATTGCTGGGTGTGACCCAAAAAAGCAAAAAATACACACACATACACATATAAATATGTATGTATGTATAGGTATAGCTAAAGTAGAGTGTATGTGGCTGGGAGAGGGTCAGTGTAGATAAAGTGTAAGTGAGAATTAAGGAGACCCATATGACAAAGAGAGCTCTTAACATCTCTGTAAGAGAGATGGTAGAATTATTGAAGAAAAAAAGGCCCCTTGATCAGGAATAAGAGTTTTGATTAATGTGGTTATAGGGAGAATGGTATATAGGGAAGCAAGCAGAGAGGCAGGTAGAATAGTTGGAAGACAATTTTATTTAGAAAGGAAGGATGGAAGGGGGAGGGAAGAAAAGAAAAGAACAGAAAAGTACAGAAAAAGAAAGGAAAGAAAAGAAAAGAAAAGAAAAGAAAGAAAAAAGAAGAAAAAAAAGGGGGTGCCGGAATGATAGCCCAGCGGATAGGGTGTTTGCCTTGCATGCGGCCGGTCTGTGCCAGCCTGGGTTCGATCCCCAGCATCCCATATGGTTCCCCGAGCATTGCCAGGAGTGATTCCTGAGTACACAGCCAGGAGAAACCACTGAGTATTGCTGGGCGTGACCCAAAAAAAAGCAATAAATAAATAAATAAATAAATAAAAAAGAAAAAAAAAAAAAAGAAAGAAAGAAAGAAAAAAAAAAGAAAAGAAGAAAAGAAAGTGAGCATGCTAAAGTCTTGGCCCACTGTAGTGAGGAAGAAATTCAAGTATCCAAGTAATCAGCTTTTGCTAAACATAAGCCTTGTGCCATAGGAGATCATTCCAAAGAAACAGATGCACCTACCCCAACATGTAATCAAAATAGGTCTGGAGAGATAGCTCAGAAGGTAGGGAATTTGCCTTACATTTGTCCAACCCCATTTTAAGTCCCCAGCACCTTATATGGTCCCTTCAGCACTGCCAGGGATCACTCATAAATACTGAGCCAGGAATAGCCCCTGAGCACTGCCAAGGTATGGCAATAACCCCTCCCAAATGAATTCAAAATTTTTATCACTTAAGGATGCATAAAGAGGGAAAGAGATCCACAAAAGAATCAACAAATTAAAAGTTATCCTTCAATTTTTGTTCTCGATTCTCTAGAAATGTAATTTAATATAAAGAGAAAAGAACAATGTGGAGAAAGAAGAATAAAACAATTAAAATTTAACTTACAAAAGTCAGTGATGACAATTCTGTCAATCAGGTAGCAAGGACCTAAAAACAAAAACAAAAATTAAGATTTTTATAATGGCTACACATGTATTTCTCGGTCGTGATTTTGAGATAATTACAGAGTCACATGAAGTTAAAAAGAAATCTTGAATAACTTTACTTAATTTCCTTTAACCTGAGAGTTCTATGCAATTATAGTAAACCCCATTTATATTAATACCGCATTATGGAGCCTTCAGCTATATCATCAATGAATGCACGCCAGAGACAGAATTGGGGAAAAGAGTCATCTTTCCAGAGTTAAATCTTCTCTTTCTACAACCAAGATCAATCCAAATCTCTATTCCCTCCATATCATTTTATTATGATACTTTCCCCCAGTGTACAATTATGTTCTGGTATTTTCCAATTAAACTTATGAAAATAAAACCTTCATTAAAGATAAATCACCTTCTACTCCCACTTTATTCCAGACTAGTTTCTGGGGGAAAAGAGGGGGAGTTATTTTCTTCACCTTGTATTTGCTTTTTGACTTATATCTTGGCTCTTCCACTCTATCAAAGGATTTTTAATTAAACATTTTATTATACCACCATGAGATTACAATGTTGCTCATGTTTAGAGATTTCGGTCACATAGTGTTCCAGCACCCCGCCCTCCACCAGTGCCCATTTCCCACCACCAATGTCCCCAATTCCCTCCCCCGTCCCATAGCCTGCCTAAATGGCAGGTTCTATCAAAGGATCTTTTTAAATCAAGGTCATCAGAGGAATTCTTATTCTCATTTAAAGAAATCTGTACATGTACATAATAGTCACACTTTCCCTTGAAGATAAGCAAGAGCCCAGGGCTACCCCAAAGCAGCCTCTCGGGCTACACACTCTTGTAGCTGTGTGCTTTCTGGAATACTTAGTCTTGATTGCCATGTAGGCAGTGATAGTATGCCAGGAGAATAGAAACTGATCTGGTTACCAGCAACAGATTAAGGTACCTGCTAGGCTCTGGAGACTCTGCCAAAGAGAGTCAGCCAGTCAATTTCTTAAAAAGGACTCTTTAGTGCCTACACTTGTATATGAATGAAGCAGACACAAAAAGGCTCTCTGTTCTCAGGGAAGAGCAAAATCTCTATTCTCCACCTCATATGGTGCTAAGGAAGTCACAAAGGAAGAACCTCCAGATGGCAGAATGAGATCTTTGAACAACTGAAGCAGAAACAGCCCAAAAACCCCAAGAAGATAGAATCAGGACCTAATAATAAAAAAAATTTTTTTTTTCTCCTAACAATATCTATCATGAGAGATTTCAGAATTCCTATGGACAAGTGACTTCAAACTCATTGTTTCCCTTCTCTACATGGGACAGTCTATTTTAGCCAATCTGTTCTCTATTCTACAATTATATATCAGCCACTTGTGATGGCAAATGATGTGTGTCTGTGTTTGTGTCTGTAAGTGCTCAAAGAAAAAGTGGCATTTTTATTTTCTAATCAAAAGAAGGCATATCCAAATTAAACATAGAAACTGTTGAGTATGACCCAGTAATTCTAGATACAAGACACAGTAATTGTGTCAAAAGTCTGTAACAGTCTATATTTTGAAAGAAAAGTGAACCAAGTGTTTAGTGAGCACCTCTGATGTCCAGCTCTTCTGGCATACTAAGATGGCATACAAAAGATCTCTCTTTTAGAGTTATCAGGATGTATGTAACACTTTAGTGAGTGGGATGTGAGCAGAAACACATATTCCAAACTACAGCTGAAATGAATAGCATGGAACTCTCTAGTGTTCCCCTACTGTGTGACAGAAACCAAGTTTTCCTGGGCAGTTACTGTACATCATGCACAAATGCAACCGCAGTTAAGAAGTTATTGAGTGTGTAAAATTGAGACTCCTACCAACCTGTTCTATTATAAAGAGATAAAAGTGCCTTTAAAAATGAATTTGTGTGCACATGTAATTTCTTCCAAGATGATCTGTAACTAGGTCTAAGCCCCCTCACTATTGCCACGATATACTGTATATGTCTTCAAGAGACGCATACTCTCCTTTCGTGTTTAACTTCATTTCAGTCTTATAAACAGGCACTCGGAAATAATAATTCAGAGCACCACCAGGTATGTCTCTGATGGCTTCGAGCACTTCTCGGGAGGCCCTCATATACCCTAAAAGAAGCTGTCAGTCTAATACAAAAGCTTAAGCATTTCTTCCTGTTTTAGAAACACACAAATAGGTCACATCTACTCTAACACTTGCCAAACTGAGCAACATGCTTATACTGCAAACAAGAAAGGTTTCCATCTTCTACTCATTGTGGAAGGGGAGTGGGGCCAGGGACTAACAGAAAAGATAAGTCACTATCGAGAAAAAAATTCTTAAAATGTACTGGAAAACGTTATAGACCTCAATATCTAAAGGCTGGCTGTGAATGAACTGAATTGTGTTCCTAGAATTCACAGACTGAAGCTGGCTGTTCAATGTGACTGCATTTGAAGGTGGGGTCAGTAGGGAAGTAATTAAAATTAAATGAGGTTGAAGGTGGAACCCCAATCCAACAGACTGGTATCCTGATAAAAGAAAGAAGAGACACAGAGACCTTTCCCCTGCCTGAGTACAGGGGAAGAGCACTGTGGCGACACCAGAAAGAAAGCAGTCACAAGCAAGCCAAGAAGAGCAACTTCATCTTCTTTAGGTTTAGCACGTGATAGAGGACAAAAAGCTGATTTACAGTCTATGTTTGGTGGCAGTTCTATAATGCTTGCAAAATGATAAGACTGTAAATTTAGCTAAAATGATTGCTAATGGAAACTGAATTTTCTGGGCCTCATTCTTGGATAAGCTTCAGCTCTTAAGCCAGGCACTCTTTAGCTCTGTTAGGTAGCCTGAATGAACTAATACAAACCAGGTATCAAGAAGTGGAGGTTAGGGGCTGGAGCGATAGCCCAGCAGGTAGGGCGCTTGCCTTGCACGCGGCCAGCCCATGCTGGCCCAGGTTTGATCCCTGGCATCCCATATGGTCTCTGAGCACCGCCAGGAGTAATTCCTGTGTGCAGAGCCAGGAGAAACACCTGAGCATTGCCGGGTGTGACCCAAAAATAAAAAACCCTAAATTTCCAAAGTGGAAATGTAACTCGCTATAGTTATGTTTCTGATGTCTCTATTAGGCAAAAAAAAAAAAAAAAAAAGAAAAGAAAAAGAAAAGGCTTAGATTTCCTTGAATGATTGGTATAAATACAAATGCTAAAGGTGAAGCTAGTGAGGAGTTGGGTGAAAATGAAGAACATGTCATTGGAAACCATGCAAAGGTGATGCACGTGATAGAGGACGAAGAGCTGATTGACAGTCTATGTTTGGTGGCAGTTTCTATAATGCTTGCAAATGATAAGACTGGAAATTTAGCTAAAATGATAGCTAATCAAAGTGTTGGAGGTAGGATCTGGCTTCTCCTTTCTGTATATAGAAAAAGTTAAGAGGTAAAAGATAATACTGAGTGGATTACTGAGCAGAGAGAGAGAGAGAGACTTGAGGATTTAGAAAAAGTCTCAGTCTATGTTGCAAAAACTGAGAAAGCATGTCCTGGAAAGAGCACCAAGGGTGTGGTTGGACAATTACTCCACAAAAAAGATTACCCTTGGAGTTCAAAATAAACCAAGTCAGCAGAAGTCAGGAATAGAGAGGAGATGACACCAGCTGAGACTCTGCCAGTTGGGACCAAAGTGAGCACAGATGGAAAGCTTAAAGGAAGGCTTTAGGATTACTGAGATTCTCGGCATGACTTGACTATAAGAGTGCTGTCTTTCTCAAAAGAAAAGAGTTGTTCCAAAGGTCATTCCATTTCCATGGCAGGCTTGTTTGAGTTGGTTTCAAAGGGCAGAGCACCAGTGAGCTAGGCTGTCCATGCTCCATGCTTGCAGAAGCAGGGTTGCCCAAATGGTTTGGTGGTATGGGCACAGCCCAGAGCCAGGTCAGAAGGAAGTAATAAATGCAAGGGCATTATTCTTGTGGCTAAAAATGTAATAGAATTTGCCCTGCTAGAATCTAGACTTGCTTGGGAACCACTTAATCCCTCTTCACTTTTCCCTATCTCCCTTTAAAAAATGGGAATGCCTAGTTTTATGCGTGACCTGCCATTTTGGAGCCACCTAACTGGTTCAATTTCACACATTCACAACTCCTGAGAAGAATTATGTTTAAAGATGAATCATGCTTCAATTTAGATGAGAAAAAGATAAGACTTCTGAGTCTAGAGTTCTAAGCTGATATTGGAATAGGTTAAGAGTCTCGGGGCTGTTGGGAGGGCATGAGTTCAATTTGCGTGAGTGATATGAATTTAGGGAGCCAGAATGTTAGAGATTCAATATGTTTTCCTCCAAAATTCACTGGTTGAAGTTCAAATCACCCACATCACCTACACTCGGTGTTAGGGGCTTTAGAGAGATAACTAAGTAGGGCAGAAAACCACAACAGAATCTGATAAACTGGAATTCACTAGGAAACTGTTAAAAGTAGAAAGTCACAGTTGAGACTTTCTGAGCAGAAGCAGAAATCATTGAGGATAGTTCAAAACTGAGAAGATGCACGTATTATACATTACATACACATATACATACATGCATATACTCATACCCAACAAAGCTCTGGGGTCCAGACCACAGCTCCACAGATCAGATGACCAGCACTGCCCACCCCTAAATGTGTTAATGTCTTGAAGTACTGAACAAAGATCTGTGACACATGAAACGATGCTTAACATCATTAAAATAAAAACTATGAGCTATCAATTAACACCCACTAAAGGACTCAATAAGAAACAAAAACAATATCAAGTAATAAAAAATGAGAAATTACTAAGTAATTTTCTCTCCAGCTTTAGCTCATTTGGGGTAACAGAAACTGTTAGTGGGGGAGCACAGATTCCTGAATACAAATGTCCAGCAAATTAACCACGCATGACTATATACAGCATTTTAAGTTTGAAATCATTTAAAGTGGATCTATTAACAGAATAGACAAATTGCGATCTTGAATCAACATAATGCTGCTCAGAATAAAATAGAGACAAAAAGAAATAATTGACACAACACATTTAAAAGGATGCATTTTTCAAATGAAAATCTATTTACTTGAAGAGGGGCACATAAGGAGGTGTGTGGGGACTATTTCTGCCGCTGCTTAGGAGAGACCCGGCACTGTCCACGAGACTATATTCACTGCTAGGGATTCAACTGGTGTCAGTGGGATGCAAAATGCCTTAATTCCTCTACTACTCTTTGGTCTTACATGGGTAATTTTAAAAACTATGCTGAAAAATGTGAAGAAAACATACTATTTAGTAAAATTTACATTTGAATATAGGCATAAGTGACCCATGGTGACAGTAATCATAAGCATTACCTCTAGGTAGAGAACTGGCCCTGAGATACAAGAGAAACATTTTACAATATTGTAAAATATTGGATAGCTATTATATTTCTTATCTTTATGAGTTATGTACATATAAATGTATTTTATAGTTATATATATACATTGGATGGAGTATTTAAGATAGACATTGCTTATATGTACTCTCTCATGTACTTTATGCCTTCATAAAAAAACTAAAAGTACTTCATAAAAATAACAACTTTTAAGCTTTACATTGCTCACTAGTGATTATTAGGTAAACACAATGTTCACGGTGAGCACCTTGGTCATTGAAGCTAATACTTTAAGTAACACAAGGCAATGAAAGTGAAACCGTTTCAGTATATTTTACTATAAATACAGTTTAATAATTGTACTTAACCATTTATTTTTAGCACCATGGCAATATGAAATAGAATAGCAAGAACTTTTTGCATCAGACAAACCAGTTTTGCCACTTACTAACTATATGGTGTTGGGCAAGTTTCTTAATCTCTTTGATACTGAGTTTCTTCACAATTTAAAACAGAGACAATAATTCTTACTTTGCAAAACTGTAGCACAATTATAGTGGATGCTTAAGAGTACCAGCTATTTGGCAACAGCTCTTTGTATGCAAAGGATCAGGCTAGGTACTAGAACCCTATCTCTAAGAACCTGACCAACTAGAAGTGATAGATAGAAAGTTGGCGATGAAAGGCACACATTTAAGAAGGGCTAGAGATGACAAATTACAGGGTTTCTAGCTAGCAGCAGAATTGTGGAGTGAGAGTGCTCTGGAACGAGCCTGAAAAAATTTTTCAATCCACCAAAGGTAGAGGAAATAGCATCAAGAAAAACAATCCTCATAAAAAAGCACAGACGTCAAGTTCTGGTGGATAGTTAAGAACATTTTTACAACTGGTGTAATTCTGAGAAGTAACACTATTGACAAGACAGAGAAGAAAACCAATGCCAGGAAGACCCGCTCTTTTTCAAGTCCGGGGTGTCACTGAAAATTCTTTTCAAGGAACTGACTATAGTGACCACTGCGTGTGATTTCTCAATACAGGGAGATATGGCATTGATTGCTGTGGGCCTGATATAAGATGTTGAGAGTTAAAAAATAAATAAATAATATAGATTATTTATATAATACATAGATTATTTCTATTATATATAGAGAGAGAGTTCCATTTTATAAACTGAACAAATGAACAAACACTGTGCTTCTGGGAATGATTCAGATATGCCTGTTTTCAACATGGGAAACAACGCTGAGTCTCTCAAGGGCAAAGTAACATCCTTCACCAGCAAAACAAATATAAAGTAGCACCCCAGGCTGGCACATGAAAAATGGAAAACAATCTAATAGATGGTAGTTGATACTTTAAAACCATGCCAAACTTCTCCAACAATTCAATGTTCAAGGCAAAAAACAGAGAAGCTGCCAATAAGCTTTTTGCTCTGCTGAGCAGCCATTTCACGACAGCATAGAGCAAATTCTGAATTTACTTAACTCAATATTTAAATAGATTCATTTGCAAGAGCTACCTCTAGCTCTATCTCTATCAAAGCCTCAGATAAAAAATCGCCCTAGAAAGTTGGGAATGTTGCCACCTCAGCTGCTAAGCTCTTGCGTAATATTTTTTGTTTTGTTTTGTTTAGGAATCTATCATCTGTTATATCCTTTACTGTGAATAGTGACTGAACAGCTCATGAATAGTACACACACAAAATAACTGAACAATAAGAGAAAAGCAGGTCATATACATACAGGTAATGCTAACCTCAAAATAAAATATTGTTTAATCATTAACTTATAAAATTATCAAACCAATTTGAATAAGGATGACAATTTAGGAAAAAAATACCAGCACTCCCTAGGGGCTAAAGACAAATTTCATCTCTTAATTTATATTATCTTATTTTATCCTCTGAACAACTTCAGTATAGAGAATTCCATAATTGCCCAATACTGCGCTACATGGCAAAGAGTGGAAGAGTTAGGAATTTTAACCCAGGTGGTCTAGTTCCACAATCAAAATTCTGAATGCTGTCTTTCATCACATAATTATTACCACTGTAGACATCACACCCTGTTTTTAAGTAGTACAGCATAATTTTAAAAAACCTTCACAAATGGTCACATTAAATATTTTTGTAAGTTTTTTTTCCATAAATTATTTGATAATTATAGCAAAATGCAATAAGAGGAGAAAATGGAAAACAACTATTGAAGTATAATCATTTCTGCAGACAAAATTAGCTGCATGGTAAAATCAGTTGGCAAAACCTTAATGAGAAATAATATTTGTACAATCTCAAAATATCTTCCTCAGAAAATTTATTATTGTGGCAGCTTTTTTTTAAAACATGGATCCACATGTTGCTTGATACTTTTCACCGTCTCCCTTGAAGGTGAACTTTCTTCAAACAGACTACATAATTAAAAGATAGTTTGTCAGTAGAGAAGCTTCTAAAATATGTTACTAACGTTAACGGGATGACATGGCTTATTGTGTGTCCCCAGATACGACACAGAAACAACGCAAGTGTCTGGGGGTACTCTTCCACAAACTCCATTTGCCAAATTATGAGATATATCCAAATGGAGTAACATCAGAAAAATATGTGACCAGTAATCTTCAAAAGTGGCAAAGTCAACAAACAGGATTTTAAAATGGTCACAGATTAGACTAGGGAGACAATACCTGAATGCACAGATTTAATCCAGGTAGGGGGAAAAGATTGGTGGGAAAAATAGGAAAATCTGCATAAAGGGTGCAGTTATTGTACAAATGTTAATTTCTAGATTTTTGGTAAATGTGAGATGGCGACATAAGACATTAACATCAGAAGCTGCTATCACGTGTTTTTCTCTTTGCAACTCTTTTGTAACATTGTTACTCCATTGAAAGTTTTTAATTAAATGTCCCACTTTGAAAACAAATTTTAATAAACCAGAATATAAAATTTCTTAAATATGGTAAAGAGCATCTATAAAAATTATACAGGAACATCATCTTTAGGAATAAAATATTAAGGGGCCATTCCCTTAAAATCAGGGGAAGGCAAGTTATGTTCATTTTAACACATCTGTTATAAATAATTTTCTGATTTTCCCAGTCAGCAAAAGGAAAAAAAATATTCTTGAGATTAACTCCTAAAATTATTGTATAGAGTTGATACAATCCAATCAAAACATATATATTTAAAATAAATAAATAAATAAATAAATGTATGCATGTATATATATAAATATATATATATATATATATATATATATAAATTTTAACTAGACATTGACAAGATCATTCTAGAATCTTTGTTTTCTACAGAGGCCACATCCACATCCAGAGGGAGTGAGGGCCATGCCTGGACATGGAGGTCTGATGGTTGAATACTCCAGCCTAGGGACAGTAGTGTAGAGCCCACCAGAGGCAC
The DNA here is from genome assembly GCA_021461705.1 of Cryptotis parvus. Classification (NCBI taxonomy): domain Eukaryota; kingdom Metazoa; phylum Chordata; class Mammalia; order Eulipotyphla; family Soricidae; genus Cryptotis; species Cryptotis parvus. Next base: position 10,181 of record JAJIBD010012980.1, on the reverse strand, counting down.
ACTTGGCGGAGGGTCTGTGTGTGTGTGTGTGTGTGTGTGTGTGTTTTCTGGAACATAAGTTCAACCAGAGTTTGAATTTAGCATCTTAAACTTACCCAGCTATTTTCTTAGCTTCCATGCTAGAATTTATATGACAATACAAAACAATTAAAGTAGACAAAACAACTCCTAAGAATACAGGATGGCTTCTACATCAAGATTTATTGTTCTTGGGAAATGGGTGGGCAAAGGGGGCACTCTGATGGCCGCTGTGGTGTGGAAACATTGCACACATTAAAAGTATTAATTAACACTACTGTAGGGGCCGGGCGATAGCCCAGCGGGTAGGGGCGTTTGCCTTACTGCGCCGGCTTGTGCCGGCCGGGTTCGATTCCCGGCATCCCATATGGTCCCCCGAGCACCGCCAGGAGTAATTCCTGAGTGCAGAGCCAGGAGTAGCCCCTGAGCATTGCCGGGTGTGACCCAAAAAAGCAAAAAAAAAAAAAAAAAAAAAAACACTACTGTAAATGACAGTGCCTTAATAAAAATTGTAAGGAAAAATGTTTTCCATAAACTAGAATAATTAAGAAAATAAAGTGCTCATGCAAGAACTGATAGTCAATTCTTGGACTATAATTTCTTATAGTTTGCAAAATGACCCCAAAATATGATCATTTTCAACAAGGGAAACTACAAACAAGGTGGGGGAGGTCATTTTAATGAGTGTGTAGATCAAGTGAATGTTCATGGGGAAATAAATCTTGATCCTCTACCTTAATACCACACACAAAAATCAACTGAAGATAAATCAAATACTCAACTGTAAATACTTAGATGATAAAGCTTTCTTTAGAAATTCATTGAACTTTGTTGGTATGCAAAAACAAAGAGGAGAGAAATTTTCTGGGCAAGGTGTACAAGTCCAAATTGTGTCCACTCTTGTAAAATACTAATCATCAAGATTTTATAATAAACAAGTCCGTTCATCTAGTAAGACCAATAACAGACAAAATCAGACATGCAGAAAATAACTGCAAGTATATATAAAAGTTTCTGGTTTAGACACATAAGGAACAAAAAATTCATTGTTTTTCCTTTTTTTTTTTTTTTTGGTGGGGGTCACACCCAGTAATGTTCAGGGGTTTCTCCTGGCTCTGCACTCAGGAATTACTCCTGGCGGTGCTCGGGCGACCATATGGGATGCCGGGATCGAACCCAGGCTGGCACAGGCTGGCCACGTGCAAGGCAAACGCCCTACCCGCTGAGTTACGGCCCCAGTTTTTCCTTTTTTCTTATAGCAACCACACCCTGTGGTGCCAGGGAAGAAGAAACATGTGGTAGCTGGGTCAAACTTAGGGCTCTCACAACATGCTGGGCAATCGAGCTATGCTTAAGCCACATCCTTGATCCTTTAACAAAAGGATAACTTAATAAAGAAATGGGCAAAAGATTTAAAGAGGCACTTTGAAATCTGAAAGGTCAAGAAGTGTATGAAATATGGTCAACATTATTCATACGCACGTAAACAGATCAAACTTACTCAAAGACAATTATTCCAGTGCCTTGGTAAATAATCAAGAAACACTAATATACGTACATCAGCCCATCTGCAATTCCAAGAGCATCTGTAGAAATTTTATTTATAGTGATCAAAGCCTAAAAACAATTTGAAGAGATAAATTAATAAATTTGGTACAACCATATAACGTAATACTCCAAAAAAGCAGCAATTCCATTTTCCATAAAATAACAAGCAGTAAAGAGTTTGGGTTTCACTAGTCTGCTTTAATTACCCTGAATTGATACCGCTCTGTCCAGTGGAATTTTTTTAAAAGTTGTAGTTACAATTGACCATTAGCTGTAGTTTGCCGCCATCTGTGCTAAAGTGGTAATAAAACCAATGTATACACACAGCATAGGTGATTCTTAAAAAATACCCTCTGGACAAAAGAAAACCAGTAAAGAATAAATAATTCCATTATATGAAGCTGAGACCACGTAAAAATAATTCATGGCGAAAGAAGTTAGGAGGCGGCTGACTAAGATTGGGAGTGGCAGGCAGGGATGGGAACTTTAGCAGAGATAAAATTATCTTATTCATTTGTCTGGCTGGTTATTCCACACACATATACATAAAAAAATTTCATCAAAGCATACACTTCTTTTTTTGTGTTTCTATCATATGCTAATTATTGCTCAATTTGGAGGGGAAAATTAGACAAAGGTGAGAATACAGATCTGAAGAAATCTAGAATTCAACATGGACCAAATGAACACAATATATAGATACTTGATTAAAAGGCGTGGCCGGAGTGGGAAAGACGGAAGGAAATCTAGTTTGAGTTCTTACACAGAAAGGTGGAGTCAATGCGGCACTGAAGGCGAGGTAAAGGAAAAACCTTCTAAGAATTGATGAAAGACAAATCTTAGAGACAGGAAACACTAAATCCAGGAAAAATTAGAGGTCCATACCCAGATAAACTCTGTTGTACAACTGTAGAAGACAAGCAAATAGAGAAGACCTTAAAAACAAACAAACACAGAAAAGACAGATTACCAACAAGTAACTGTGATTTGAACCAACTGTAACACTGCAAGTAGCAGCCAATGGAATGATACCACTAAAGAGCTAAGAAAATGTCAATATGGAACTATTCACAGAACAAAACTGTCAAGAATAAAAGCAAAATAAGCTCAGACAGTCTGTCATCAATAGCCCTTTATTAAATAAGCTTCTAAATGTGTGTTTGAAGAGGGGGACGAGATATGAGGTATAAATAGAAAGGACAAGTCAAGGACCTAAATGGAAGAAATGATAGTGTTAAATTGATGTGGGTTGGGGAGAATCAAGATCGAATTAAAACTCTGGCTGATAGCCACAAGGAAGCCTAAAAGTTAACCAGTATCAAAGTAACCTTCAAGTATAGAGAAATTGGAACCATTAAACTTTAGATTAATTTTGTGCATTAAAAAATGAGGAAATTATTAAAAGTAAATAACAAATTACAATGTTCACACTAGTCAAGAGCGGAACAAAAATGGGAGAAGAAAAGCACTACCACCCCCCAAAACAAAGGGTGGCAATGAAAAAAAAGCAAAATTTTAAAAATAGGATGAATACAACCATAAGTAGGATGGTAACTTCAGTCCGAAATAAATCTGCAATTATATTAAGCTTAATTGGACTGAGAGTTCCAGCTAAAGGTTAGAGACTGTCCTGGTGGATTAGGACAATTAGGTCTTACCTATTTGAAGGAGATATTATAAGCAAATGCTAGCTAAAGAAAGCCTATAGCTCTGTAAAAAGTGATTTGAAGATTTTTGGCATTTGTAAGTGGATAAACAGACCATCACTATGGAGTGAGAATCAGCAAACTCAGAGAAGACAGAGCAATTTCAAACTTGTTTTTACTTTCAACTCTTAATAAATTAAGTTGACAGAATTACAGGGAGAATTGCAGAAGTTGTTATTTTATTGTGGTATTTTTATTATACCTATCTCAGCAGTTGATAGAGCAAACACCCCAAAATCTGTAAGATCTGAAAAGATCCGAATGCCACAATTCCCATGTATGATATAAGACTCACATGTTTAGATATATGCTCACATCTACATATATACCAACCTTGTCTGCAAAGACAGTGATTACATATTCTTCTCCATCATTCAGGGAGTAGTGGAAAAGCTAACCAAGGGGCCACAAAGCAAATCTCAGATTTCAAAGAATTGGTTGTAGAGAGCCCTGCTTGCTGACTGTAGTGTGAGCTAGTATCAGTAACAAAAGATTAACTTACAAAACTTTCTACATTTCAAACTAGGAAACATTCCCAAAAAACCATAGGTAAAGAAAAGAATCATTAAAAAAATTAATTCTTAGAACTACAAAAAAAAAATACTAGAGCTAAAGCAAGAGCAAATAAAAATCTGTAACATTTGTAGAGAGCTGAGAGCCTGAAATGAGCCCAAGTCTATTTGAAGCTAGGAAGAGGCAGAGGTGATGCTCTAAATATCTGGTCCTGTGATAACGACCTTTCCAATGTGAAAATGAAGTTAAATTTAAATATAAACACATTAAAATATACATATGCATCTATATACATATCAGGTAAATAAAATGGATACATTTGTGCAGGTCTATATTCTATGTGCACCAAATTAAATAACCTTATGTGTACAAAATACAAATGTGAAAGCTGTTATTAGAAAATTTCAAAGTGTATTTCCTTAACGGTAGAGAAAAAGATCTTAGACCTCTCCCAACAACACCCAACACAAAGAAAGACTGGCTAAAGTTTCCAACAAGGGTTTTGTAGCTTGAACAATGTTTTTTCCCAATAGAAATTTCTGCAATGATGGAAACATTCAGGGTTACAATAGAGTGTCATATAAAAGTGTCTACCATAATAAAATATAATAGCCCGTGCCACAGGTGGTTATTAAGCAGTGGCAATCGGCTCTAGAGCCAAGAATTGAAACTGCTTAAAAGGATATGTCAGCATTTAAAAATTCTTGGTGATGCTCCAGGCAGTTGTTACTTTTTAAAATATACTTTTCAGTATTTATTTTTTATCTAGAATTTTATTTTACATTAAATTATGATAAAATCTAATTCTGGTTATGTGGGGATAAAATTGACTTTTTAGAACGTTGATAACTTTTTCTGGATGACTTAAATTTTCTTTTAAATATTTTAAGTAGTATAAGAGCCAAAAGCCTTAATGAACACTAATGTGTTCACCATAGAATGTGCAAAATAGGACTTTACTGGTATTGATTAAATTCCCTCTGTGCCCTTCCCTGGGCATAACTTCTCTTATTTTTTTTTCTTTTTCAAGAACTGTTGGAAAAATCTGATTAATCCGAGCCTTGGGTGAGAACATCATTTAGCAACATCTTATCTTCATATACCATACAGATACACGCATATATTTAAATACCACGCACAAACTTAGTATCCTTTAACAGATTTATGAAGCAAACACCCATTACCTGATCACTTTAAAATCAGGCATATCCTTAGCACCCTAAAAGCCTTCGGGCAGCCGTTACCAACCAGCACCCCTCAAAAGACAATCACTGCAGGATTTAATGGCTTTTAAGACACTGACTTCCTTACAAAGTTTCTTTACTACTTGTAACGCCTGTTGGCACCCTTACATCAAAGCTTTATTTCATCAGGTTCTGAATTTCACAGATGATATTTTAAGATAGTCTTTGGCAACTCACGTCCCCCGGCCCTCAATATTATAAAATCGTATTTTGCGTGAGCCCCCTCGCGAACTACCCTCTTTAGGGTGGGCTCCGTTTTCCGAGCGGCGCATCTAGAGGCAGGCGCACAGCTTGGGACGCTCACAAACCACTTACCGCAGACCGCCGTGGCCACGTCTGCGCGCCTGCACTAGGGCAGCGCTTTCCAACTTTCTGGACCATGACTCACACCAGGGAATGACGTTTTACATCATGACACATATCTGTATGCGTGTGTTTGTGTGTGTATAAAACCGGGGGGCGGAGGGGCAGACAGAGAGAAAGACATTGCATGAAGCAAACCCCCACGGCCCCTAGAGAAACTCATTCTGATGTTTCCCAGGTCCCCGAGAGTGCGTGTTTTACAAATTGTGTTCATTTTCCCTCCACTCGGCTGGCTGCAACCGCCCACGGAAACGGGTTTCGGACTTGGAAAACGTCACTCGAGAGAGGATTCAGAGCGGGGATGGGAGCCACCACGCGCGCGTGCAACTCCGGCCTCAGAGGCTGGCGGCCTCCCACGTCTCCACTTTGCAATCAGTGTCTACACCGCGGACACGACGGCAACACTTCACACTTGCAGAGCTCAGACTGCGCCCCGCACAGCGCTTTATCTTTGCCTTCGGTCTTTAACCGGCCTTAATCACTTACCGTGCGCCGCGTGGGGCGCCAGGCTCTGGGCGAGACGGCTAGGGGGAATCGGGGTGCGTAGGGGTGTGCCGGAGTGACCGGAGAGGGACCTTGGTGAAGCCCCAGGACGATGCACTCAGCCTTCTGCTAGGAGGGAACGGTTGGGAGAGGGTTCCTGGAAGAAGGAGGACCTAAGCTGGAGGTTTCTATTTTTAAATTTTATTGGTTTCCTAAAACATAAAAGTCACACACCGGTGGAGAATGAAAAGTCAGGATTGCAGGCGTACATGATTTATTGAGCACCGTCCCCGGCGCCGTCCGTTCCTGCAACTTCGCTGCCGCTGCGCCTCAAAACCAAAGTTGCATTATCAGTTATCCTAATCGAGGGCATTTTTTGGCGCCCGCATCCTAAAATATTTTATTTCATTTTTTTCGAGTCCATCTGGCAGAGTCCCTAATAGCGTAAAACACGCCGTATTTTCCAGAATAAGGACAAATGCAAAAAAAAAGAAAACGATTAACGACATTATTACTTTCACGACTTTTTTGTTTTCCAGCGAGACCCGAGAGTGCCAGGTTCTCAGCACCTCGAATCCATGGACCCGCAGACCTTATCGCCGCAGACGCTTCCCCAAAGTGGTGATCCAAAGCGACCGTTTGCCGAAAGCCCGGCGGTTCGGTGCCACCTGGCCGACAGGGTGACAATGTGTCGGACTTTCACACTTGTCCCCAGACACCCGAGCCCCGCGCGTTCCCGGCGCGCGCCTTCCCGTGGCACCGTCCTCGCTCCGTGCGGCAATGCCGCGCAACCTGCCAGCCCGCCCCCAGACCCGCTGTGGGGTCCCCACCGCCCGGCACCCCTGAAGCTGGGCTACCCGGAGCCCACCACCTACCCTGCGGGATCGGGAGAGCCCCGGAACTCAGGCGCTGCAGCTCGGGCACATCGGCTCTGCGGCCATGACGGCGACCCGGGAAGCGCCCCGTGCACCAAGGCCCGTGGTCCGCAGGGCAGCCAGGAGAGCTGCCCCGTCTGTCCAGCGGTGCGTCCTCCTGCAGAGTGAGGCTGGAATCCGCCCCAGACTGTCTAAATGAAGGCTCGGGGCGGTCCGACAGGCTGAATGACAAATGGCAGATGCTGTGGGCTCTGCCGCCCTCGGCAGCCGTGGCGAGGATGGCTGCGCCAGGGAGGCGCGCGCACAGGCGGGGCCGGGAGCCGGAACAGCGCGTCCGAGAGGAGGGCGCTGGGGCCCTGGCGGGGCGTCACGTGGCAGAAGGAGGCCCCGCTGGGGAGCTAGGGGGGTCGGCCTGCGCGGAGGAAGAGGACAGGCTCCCAGGACGCTCGCCCGATTGAGTCATCCGTGGGGGGCTCAGCCAAGGTGGCCCAGGTGCAGAGCTGGCGCAGGTAGCCCTGAGCCCGCGCCGAGCGCCCCCCCCCCCCCTCAAGCCCCCTCCCCTAAGAGCTGATCAGAGCCTGAAGTCACCAGCAGATGCACCGCCCCGAGCTCCAGCCTCGCTGAGAAACACTAGAACACGACCGATGCTAGGAGAATCTGGCATAGGCCAAACTTCTTTACCTCCGCTCAGCACAGAGGGAATCCTAGCAGCCCGAATGGGGACCGTTGGTGCAAGCCGGCGCGGTTCTAAGCGTTTTCCCAGGTGCCTGGGACCCTCGCCCCCACCCAGGGTCGAGGACAAGCACGCCTGTCTTGCTGATGACGAGACCAGACAGACAAAAGCTTTGCTGGAAATCGTCACACAGTTCTAGAATCCTACTAATGTATGCTTCAAGTCATTTTTTTTTTCTGGGGGAGAGTGTAAACATTGCCTGGATTTAAAGAGGATAAACTAAACAAAACATTGAAGCCTATCACTAGTGGTTATACCCCGGTAACCCCCCCCCACACACACACACACATATGCGTTCCTGAATGAGATCTATATACATTAAGAAAGAAAGAAGAAAAAAATAAGGCTGGGAGCTGACTGCATACTTCAGACAGTCTTAGAGCTCTGAAAGACGAAGTTGTTGGCGTTTTACACTCCCACCCGCTTCACGGGAAAACTCCCAATTTCCACTGCTTATGTTACTTTTTGGCTTACTAGCACGCAGAACATTTACAATTGCTCTTCACTCTTATTCGCCTTCACCCAGATGTCCAGTCTTAATTCTCTATGGAAATGATTGAATGTTCATCACAGCGTATCCTTTTCTAAAATTCTTTTTTTAATTTTTTTGGTCAGTTTCTTGGTGTGCTGATGCCTTCGTGGTCTTCCCTGCCTGGCCCCTCTCACACACCCGCCCCTATTTTCTTAAGAAGGGCTTATAGAAAAGCTTAATGTTTTCTTGGCTTTTTAGTCTATAGATCTTTTTTTAAACTGGGCAGGGTAAATATTTTGAATTCACACCTTCCTTCAAAAACTAATAGAACAAGAAACCATTGATTCCAGACCTCATTGATTTCTTTGGAATGAACTGAACCTTATGTGTTTTTTTATTTCTCCTGGGAGGTGACTTGCCTTTTTCTGACTGGATGTTTGAAGACTTCTCCATCAGTACTTATCTGTATGTCCTTATCTGAGCTGTGTAGAGGTCAGTTATTCCATATCAGATCCCATCCTCCAGGCAATAGATCATGTGGTATTTCAATGTACAGATTCCGCGTTGCTTTTTTCGTATACTCTCCCTTTCATATATTTCTGAATCAGTTTGCCTTGCATTAGTTGAATTTCCTATTTCATACCCATCAATCAGCCTTTAGATTTCTCATCTTTGCCTTCCACACACATCTTTGGGTTCGTACTCATCCAAGTCTTTTGAAATACTCTGTTGGTTGCTTTTTCTACTTTATTGAATTTTTGAATCATGTCCAGAGTCCGTTTTCTTAGGAGCCGCTTTTCCTTTTCTTCATGTCCTCTTGTTTGCATAGTTTTGTGGAATCTCTAGACTTAATTTTTCCTGATAGCATGAAGCATATGCAAGGAATATAAATTTCTGTTACTTGTTTGCATTTTTCTACCAAACTTGGTTCTTTGGTTGTCTTCCACGTGCAGTTTCCTTGCTTCTCAGTCCTTTCTTCCACCGGACAGTAAGTTCAGTTGCCTAATTAAAAGGTCCTATCTTGCTTATCCTTAAAAGTCAAAAGCACTGAATGCTGGGCATGAATTACTGCTTCTCTTCACATGAGGATGATCTTCTCTCCTATTCCAAGCCTTATTTAGGGTTTAGTATTGCTTTCTCTTTGTCTTTTCTTGTGTGTGTGTGTGGGGGGGGGGGGGGTGGGGGGTGGATGGGTTATATTTTAAACACTTTGCAGTGCCCAGTGGCTACTACGGCAGTTTTCAGAGAACCACAAGGTGGATCAGGTATCAAAATCAGGGCTTCTATAGTCCAAGCACATTCTCCAGCCCCTTAAGTCATCTCCCTCGCCTTGAATGTGGATCCTATTTTTCTGTGACTTGAGGGCTTTAGGCAGAGGAGGGCCTGTAGAATTCAAAGTGGGACTGAGTTGACTGACCTTACTTCCATACGTTTGAATCCTCCCCAGGTTATCTTCGAGCCACCCTGGTGCCTACAGGCTTCAATTCATCATCTAGTTCCCTAGAAGGTGACAGCCTTTCCTGCTTCTGGCAAGATCCACGAGTGGGATGTGAAGGCTCCTTGGTGTTCCTGAAGGATGCTGCTCACTTCTTTCCCAACTGGAGAAGACAGGGTGAGAAGTCTCTGGATTTGGAGTGAGTGTAATTTGCCTCAGTATGCTGTGTCCCTGCCGGTGTAGGGAGTGGGACGGGGACTGCACCAACAACAGTGGAATCTGTGCTCTCTTGGCTTTGACTTCATGGCTTCCTTTTTCTTTCTTTCTTTTTTTGCTTTTTGGGTCACACCCAGCAATGCTCAGGGGTTACTCCTGGCTCTGCACTCAGGAATTACTCCTGGTGGTGCTCGGGGACCATATGGGATGCCGGGGATCGAACCTGGGCCAGCACAGGCCGGCTGGGCGCAAGGCAAATGTCCTACCCGCTGGGCTATTGCTCCTGGCCCATCATGGCTTCCATTTTTGCACAAAATGGTTGGGTTTCTTTCTTAAGCTACAGCAGGAAACTTTTTGCTTGTTTCTTTTTATTTGCCGTTGGGGGTGGGGGTTGTTTTTATTTAGGGAGGCCACATCTGGCAGCGCAAAGGGCCTACTCCTGGCTCTGCACTCAGGAATCACTCCTGGTAGGGCTTGGGGGAACCCTAGGTAATGCCAGGTATTGGGCTTAGGTTGGCTGACTGCAAGGCAAGCGCCCTGCCCACTTCTCTATCTCCCCAGCCAGTTGGGGCTTC
>JAJIBD010012979.1:0-28497 GCA_021461705.1 Cryptotis parvus | reverse complement strand
CCAATGTAGCAAATTAACTTGTCTCAAAACAATTAGACCACAGTTCAAATGTGGAAATTTAAGAACTAAAATTATGAACCTTTATGCAAGTTTTGTGATTGATGGGTTTCTTTAATACCAAGATTTTCATAAATTCCCACAACAGGATTTATCAAGTATATTAGTGCTATGAATGAGGAAATTCAGGGGGAAAGAAACCCAGAAGTTGATCTGACAAAAACCAGAGTGATGTCAACTGGACAAAAACGGGAAGAAAAAGGCTGTGGAAGCGAACAAAGACACCCCCGAGAACCTAGGGGCGGGGTGGGGCAGGAGACTAGTTACGTATCTAAAAAACCCTCATGGCTTTGGCTTATTTAAAATATTTTACACTATTTAAAAAAAATTAAAGCATCTGAAAAACACGCAAAATTGTTTGAAAACGGCACGGAAAATTCAGACAGTTTGCCAGAGTCATTCAGATGTTTGCCAAGGAAAAGAAGCCACCTCTCCCAGGGGGTGGCACGGGGGTGGGGGGCGAGGGCCTCCCATCTGCCTTATCTGATACTGGACGGCAGCCCGGAGGTCTGTGCAGCAGTGACGAACAAGGTGTTGCTCTCTGGGAGGGAGGGACACCGGCGTTTCCATTGGTTGGAGAACAGCCCAGCTTTTAGTTTTACCAGATACTCTGCGTGGACAGGCTTATGACACTGGAGAACTTTGATGGCATCTTCGACTTTGAACCATTCTCTCTTCCTTCCTAGAAGACAGTATGAGATAAGTCACCATATGACGAGCCAAAGTTTGTCGTCATCCAGCCAGTGGGTTACGATGTGGCATTTCCACCAGTTACCGTTGCATGCCTCGCCACTGCTCACAGCATGGTGCCAGCTCACTCTTGCAATCCTGTTCCCGTCCCCTGAAGGCCCTGGTTTTTCAGTCTTTTCACCTTATTTTTCAAAGTCTAAGATTTGATTCTAACAACTGAATCCCCAATTATTTTGGGGGAAGCGGGGTTGTGCACATCCGGAGATACTTGGACGGACCATGCAATGCCGGGGTGGACCTGGGTCTTCTCCCCCCAAGCAAAGGGTGTTCTCCAGACCTGCACTCTGTCCCTGACCAACTCAAAAAATTCACTCACGGTTCACAAAGTTGTTTAAAATTTCCAGGTATTGGCGCACATGCTGCCTGGGTACACATGTTGCCTGCGCACATGTGGTGCCTGAGCACGTGTGTTGCCCGGGATCTCCCCTCTTGAGATGTGTACTTTCTCTTTTACTCGCACTCTCCGACTTTGGAGCAGCCCGCGTTCTCCCTCGAGCGTGTTACTCTTTTCCTTTCTTTCTCTCCCTCCCCTCACCTAAAACCTCCTTAATAAAAATCTATTTTACTTCAAAAAAAATAAATAAATAAAATAAAATTTCCAGGTATTTTAATAAATTCGATTCTTTTTTTTTTTTTTTGGGTCACACCTGGCGATGCTCAGGGGTTTCTCCTGGCTCTGCACTCAGGAATTACTCCTGGCGGTGCTCGGGGACCATATGGGATACCGGGAGTCGAACCCGGCCGGCACAGGCTGGCCACGTGCAAGGCAAACGCCTTACCCGCTGGGCTATCGCTCCGGCCCCAATTAATTCGATTCTTATGGACTAGTCATACACTTAAGAGTCCATATCCCTCCCCCAAATAATAGCTTTACAGGAAGAATTTTAAGATAACCCAAATGAAGAAATTTATACTGATCCCCCTCTTTAAAAATAGAATTAAGGGTCAGAGCGAGCGAGCAGTAAACACCGTGCTTGCCTTGTACACGGCTGGCCCAGGTTCTACCCCTGGCACCATGCATGGTCCTCTGAGCAGTGCCAGGAGGAAGCTCCGAGCAGAGCTGGTGGTCATCCCCGCCCAGTAACCCCCGACTTCCAGATGAAAACCGGATGCAGACACCTTCAGAGGAAAGCTTACCTATGTTAACAGAATCTTCCCAATCTTCTAATATTTCAGTGACAGTAAGAACATAAACATATGTTCTGTGCTTTCGGTCTTGGTTCTGCTTAAATATAAAAAAGAAAAGCATTTTAATCTACATTTACTAGTCATGGACATATTTTTTTATTTAAAAAAGAGTCTGGCATACTGCTAATTAGCGTGGTACACTGTCAACATAAGTATTTATACTTACATAATCCAGTTCGCAGAAGGGAGTTCATGTAAAAATAACATTAAAAGCTGTAATTAATCTCTAAAGTTGCAAAATCTTTAGTATTCTGATTTTAAAGACGGGAATGGAATCTATTAAATTCCACTTCCTGTTTTGATCCTGTGTTCGATTCCCGGGGGCTGATCCAGGCTGATCTCTCACTATCATAAAAACCCTGTTTATTTGAGGAGATCAAAGTGAAAGTCCAGTGGACAGGGCATCTGCCTTGCATGCAGCTGACCTGGGTTTGATTCTGAGTAGTCCATATGGTCCCCTGAGCACCTCCAGGTACAGCCCAAAAAAACAAAACAACTGCTTACGTGAGCTCTTCAGAGCAAACAGCCCCAGTTCCTTTTGAGCAAACTTCTCCAAAGAAGGTAATACTATGCCACCAACCCACTGTTGGAACAAGTACAGGGTGAGGGCACCAGTACCTCAGGGACCAGGGGTGCTGTTTGTTCACATTAGATTTTCAGGAGGCTGCAGGGATTTTTTTGGTTTGTTTGTTTCCTGAAAAGACCAACTGAGTTTGAGAACCTCTGCTTTAGAGGTTCATAGAAGGCATGACCTTCAGACCTAGATATGAATTCCACTTTGGCTATCATATCCTCAGGATGAGGATTCTTTTTATCCCCAAACATTTCAAACTGAGGTTGCTAAACCTAAGCACCCCAAAAATTAAAGTGCTTTCAACTTATTCTGGCATAGTCAAGGCTATGTAGTCTGGCTATTCTACTTCTGGGTTATTTTAGTTCCATATATTCAATTCAATTCTTACCCATATTAGAATACACATTAAGTTAAATATATGTAGACATTTAACTATCACCTAGTGGTAGCTAATCAAGGCTACAACCTAGTCTTGGTTAGGTTGAAAATTATAAATACAAGATAACTGTAGGAGGACTGGGCCCGCCTTCATCTTGAGACACGTGAACCTCATTTTCACAGTCTGCAAACTTCAATTCCTGCCCTAATCTTTCTCAAATAGGTTATTCCAGATAACTGGAACAATTTTCTCAGGCAAATTCTTACTCCTGTTTTGGGTCAGGGTAACAGGAACATATTAGAGGTGTGTCTTCCTTAAAAAGGTATATTCTTAATTCCAGTTTTTTTTCTTTTTCCTTTTGGTTCACACCCAGCAATGCTCAGTGATTATTCCTGGTTCTGCACTCAGGAATTACTCCTGGCAGTGCTTGGGGGACCATACTGGATACTGGGGAAATTGAACCCAGGTGGATCGTGTGCAAGGCAAGCATCCTAACTGCTGTTATTTATACTTGGCCACACTTGAAGTGTCAGGCTGATCTCTAGTACTCATTATAACGTAAAAAGTTGCCTCTACTTGACAAACCAATAGCTGCTGCTAGGTTCACAAATTCATTGATAACACCCAGTTGAATAATCAGGATAATTTAATGGAAATGGTCACTAACGACAACTGTCTAATGGGAAAGGCTCGCTGATAAGCTCTTTCTAGTCAGATTTTATAACATTTTAAATAGTATGTGTAAAATGAATTAATACTATTATTTCTCAAGTTACATAGGATTTAAATGTGACTGATTTTTCTTGTCAGCATAAAGAGAAAGTGCCATGGCTTCTTTGAGGACCAACTTGCAAGCATTTTTCAACTGAGCCAGGAGGTGGTGCTGTCTCACTGGGTAGAAAAGCAAATGTTGACTTCCAGTAATGTCAGACTATATGGTTCTTGACCTTTCCACTATTGTTTTGGTGTTTGGGCCACACCCGATGGTGCTCAGGAGACCTGAAAACTCTGTACCTAGGGTAGGATCAGGGTCAACCACATGTAAAACAAGTGTCCTAACACTGGTATTGTATCATTCCAGTCTGATAGCTTGTATTTTCTTAATTACTATACTTAAAAAATACAAATTTCTATGATTCTGCCAGAAAGATGGAGCAAAATTGTCTCACATTGTGTTGGTATTCCAAGTATTTAGGTCTGAATTTTGGATGGGATATATTTGAAAGGACTGAGTCTTAGGGCTGGAGTGATAGTACAGCTAGGGTAGGTGGTTGCCTTACATGTGGCCGACCTGGGTTCAATCCCTGGCATCCCATATGATCTCCAGAGTCCATCAGGAGTAATCAGAGCCAGCAGTAGTCCCTAAGCAAGAGTGGGTGTGGACAAAGAAATAACTGAAAGGACTGGCTCCCAATCCTCCGTAAAATGCCCATCACCTCCAAATTCCCTCCATACAAATCCCATCTTGTCTCCAGTTAATTGGGAGTAGGTAAAGAGAAGAAAACTATGTGTGTTTTGCATCTTTACCCAGTCTTGCATGAATAAGTTACCATATATATTCTAAAATATTAATGCTAGGGGCCAGAGCGATAGCACAGTAGGCAGGGCATTTGCCTTGCATGCGGCTGACCCGGGTTCAATCCCCAGCATCCCATATGGTTCCCCAAGCACAGCCAGGAGTTATTCCTGAGTGCAGAGTCAGCAGTAACTCCTGAGCATTGCCGGGTGTGACCCAAAAAGGCATAAAAAAAAAAAATAGCGCTAAAGGCAGTTGGGTACATTTTCAGAGAGGATCCACAAGTGATGGTACCTCGTAAACAAATCTGTACCTAAACAGTATCAGTGACTCTAGAGACAAGTACATCTCAGCTCTACTGCACGTCACATAGACTACTACCTAATGCTTTGTAAACTATGTAGGAAAATTTAGTAGCTTGACTTCCCTCCCACCTAATCCTATCTGACTCGGTGGCCAGTTTGATAGGAATCCACTTGGTTCTTCTGCAAGGGGTGGGGGTTGTAACTCACCTCAAATATGCCCAGGAGTCTGCCCAACTTTCCTCTGACTCCGGCCTATTAACAAAGAGCAAATACAGAATTATTGCCTATTCATAACAAAATTTACATGAAAGTTATTTCGGGCTATTTCAATTCATTAAAAGAAAACTACATAGAACAGGCCCTCCTGTACGAACCTGCATCTGTGAAGATGTTTTGGGGTGCTGATTCACAGCCCCTGGTTTGCTTGTCAGACAAAGCTCAACTTGGTCCATGTCCAGCTTCCGCTGACCCACTGTCCTAGCTCCCCCTTTTCTCACTGGTGTTGCTGTGCCGACCAGGGCAAACACGTATGGCTGTCTGCGGTGCCCCCACACTTTGGGGTGCCAAGGGTTATGCCCTCATAACTGGGGGGCTCCACGCCTGTTTCTGTGTCCCCGCAGCTCTTGTCATTGCACACCTTGAGCTGTGATGCTCGTGTACCCTGGCTGCATGTTCTGTTGACATGCTTGGCCCCCAAGCTGCATGTTCTGTTGACATGCTTGGCCCCGAGCTGCAGAGCTGCATGTTCTGTTGACATGCCCGGCCCCCAGCTGCAGAGCTGCATGTTCTGTTGACATGCCTGGCCCCGAGCTGCATGTTCTGTTGACATGCCTGGCCCCGAGCTGCAGAGCTGCATGTTCTGTTGACATGCCCGGCCCCCGAGCTGCAGAGCTGCATGTTCTGTTGACATGCCCGGCCCCCGAGCTGCAGAGCTGCATGTTCTGTTGACATGCCCGGCCCCCGAGCTGCAGAGCTGCATGTTCTGTTGACATGCCCGGCCCCCGAGCTGCAGAGCTGCATGTTTTGTTGACATGCCTGGCCCCGAGCTGCAGAGCTGCATGTTCTGTTGACATGCCTGGCCCCGAGCTGCAGAGCTGCATGTTCTGTTGACATGCCTGGCCCCGAGCTGCAGAGCTGCATGTTCTGTTGACATGCCTGGCCCCGAGCTGCAGAGCTGCATATTTTGTTGACATGCCTGGCCCCGAGCTGCAGAGCTGCATGTTGTTGACATGCCTGGCCCCGAGCTGCAGAGCTGCATGTTCTGTTGACATGCCCGGCCCCGAGCTGCCGGGCTTCACTTGGCACATGGACGCAGCAGAGGCTTGAACTCTGAGGTCACCCTTGTGAGGCAAGTGCCTTTCGCCACTGGGCACCCATCAGACCCGGACATTTAGTTTTAAGAAATGGCAAGGACTGAGAGAAAAATTTTAATTTGGGCTAAATTTTATGAGTGAAACTTCTCTGTATGAACCACTTCTCTTCTTGTGTCCTCTTTTTCACACGAAAGCACAGCTCCAAGGCCCGATCTCTTGTGCTATTTCCCGCACAGTTCTCGCTACTTGTTCCTAATTTAATCGCTTCACAGACCAACAGGAACCTGAGTGTGCTCTTCATTCGAGCCCTCACTGTGAGTTCACAGTCTCGCCTACTTGTCTACCCAGAACCGGTCCTTCCCTCTAGCACAGAGCTAAGTACCAAGGCCCACCGAGGAGTTGGAGTACTCACTTTATACTCTAACTGCTGGTCAATCACTTTTTATAACACCGAATCTGCTATTTTGCCTGTGAGTAAAGTACAGCCTACTATGAACCCTAAGACAAACAGGGGATGTGTGATTTTGTGCACGCCACATTTTAAATTCAAGACATAACCTAAAATGAAAACACTTTGCTCATTCACTTGGAAATTACATAACTGCAGCACAGGATTAATGTCCGTGTGCGCTTATAAAACAATACTAATCTGCAGCAAGGCTCCGGCACTCTGATCAATAGGAAGATACAGCTCACACGGTTGGGGAGGGCTTCCATACTGCTTAGAATATGGCTGGGCTCGGTGGTGAAACGCATGTCTCATGGGATAGATCCCTAACTGCACAGAGCTGCACAGGGACTCAGCCACCAGGTTCGCTGGTCTTCCTGCCCTGTTAGTGCCCCCTAGTCCCCGAATACAGCTGGTGTGAAGGAAGAAACTACCGTTCACCTCACCTCTTCATAAACCTCTCTCACGGCAGCACCGCCGGGCTCCTCTTCAGGCTCCATCCCTCCTCCTGGGACAATCCACTGGTCTGGGTACCGACTGCTACTCACCAGCAGTACCTACAAGACAACCGTCACCACAGATTTAGCATAAGAAGCTCTCTGGAGATGAGCAACGTCCTCAGCCTTCACAAGGCTGTAGTTCTCTTTCAGAGTAACCAATAGGTATTTTACTTGTTTTTGTTCTTGCTGTTTCTGAGCTGTACCTGGAAGGCTTGGGGAACTATCTCGGTGCTAGGGATTGAACCTGCATCAGTCACGTACCAGGCAAGTGCCCTACCCAATATCCTACTGCTCCAGCCAGAGATTAATTTAATTTAGTGTTTTGGAGGCACACCTGGGGTACTCAGGGATCGAACCCAGGTTGGCCTCGTGCAAGGCAAGTGCCTTAATCCTGGATTATCTTTCTGGCCCCAAGATGAACCGCCTCTTAAATTTCGTTGAAAGTATTAGGGTACACACTGTATTATGTTGACAATATTCACAAATAATGCCTTTTTGAGTTCAGATTCCCACTATACGGTATCATCAAATCACTCTCTACCCAACGGATTCAAGTAAACGACCAGATTCAATGAATAAAACATTCTAATTCTTGGGTACTAACAGACTAAAAGCAAACAATTGGGTTACAGTCCTGAGATGTAATCACTGAAATTGTGGTAACATGTTACTCATTACAGAATAGCGCAGAGTCCCAAATTTAAGCACGAGACCACAGACTCTGTGCCTTAACTACCTAAGAACTGGAAGTTAACAGATGCTGGAAGGAACAGGGTCATCCACAGAAAGCTGATGCTTGGTAGAGTTATTTTCCCACTAAAGCTAGGTGGGGAGCAGACAGTTTTCATATACCAACCTCCAGAAATGAGCCAGAGTCACTCCATTTTGCTAACAGGAAACAACTATAATTTAACCTGGAATGGGGCTCGCAAGGGACAGACCACTGCCTGCCTTGTTGGTTTTGTGTTTTGGGTCACTCCTTACAGTGCACATTGGCTACGCCAGCACAGCAGAGCAATCACCTGAGCCCTCAAGTGGTGCTGGGGGGCTGAACACAGACAGAGCCCCTTCCCCTCACAAAATGTGCTCTAGACACATTTTGGGCGATCTCTTTGGCCCAGCCAAAGCCCAACTGACACTGAGCTAATTAAAAACAACTTTTGGCGTGAAATTCAAATTTCTGAGGTTTTACCTTTTTGGGCTATACCCGGTGATGCTTCTGGCTCTGTACTCAGTCTACGGTGCTCTAGAAACCACACGGGGATGCTTAAGATAGAACTTGGGGTTGGCCACACATGAGGGAAACACCCGACCTGCTATACCATCTTTCTGGCCTCCCTAAAATTTATTTCTTAAACTAAAATTGTATGAGCACCTGGTCACCCATTCATTTTTACATATTGTCTACTACTGTTTTCATGATTCAGTAGCTACAGAGAACATGTATGCCCATAAGCTTAGAATATAATCTGGTCCTAGAAGGAGATGCACTTCAATGGCCGACAGTACATGCTTCGTGTGCAGAAGGTCTGCACCCAATTCTCGGTACCATGGCATCCCCCAAACACATAGTCAGGAGTAGCCAGAGAGGAACCACCAGATGTGGCCCCTAAGCCAAAGCAAACCCCAAATCCCCAAGCCCAGAATGCCCTAGCGGTAAATTTGTATCAGGGCCTTATAAATGAAGGGAAGGGGTGTCTCAGTCAAACCCAACACAAAGGCTTACAAAATCACCTTGCCCTGGAAGTAAACAGCGCTCAGCAGAAAATGACCCAACTCTGAAAAACAGCTGAATGCCCAGAGTGATCCTGAGGAAGTATGAAGGGCTCAGGAGGGCGCAGCCAGGCTGTGGTTCAAGGCTAGTGCCCAAGGTTGCAGTGCTGCTGAGTAGCGTCAGGGCACACCCACGGTCCCTCAAGGTTGCCGCAGCAAGGCAGGCGCGTAAGCCCAGGGCTCTCGGACGCGGTGTCAGAAGTTCCATCCACAGAGATCACTCACTCCTGCCAGAGGGAGGTGGCCCCCAGGGCTCAGTCTGCAGTCCCGGGTTCCTCTCCAGGAAAAGTTCCAGGCTAACAATGACTCAGAAACCCCTACCTTTCTCCACCAAGGCTCCAGAACAAAGCAACAGCTTTCAGACATATATACTGGCCAGTGTGCGTGTGTGTGTGTGGGGGTGGGGGAGGGAGGGAGCACACCTTTAGCTGTGGTGTGGCCGGATCATCACTGCAGTGATCGCTTAATGTTCAATAGAGCCGAATATAGATTTCCCCTTATCAGGAGAGGATTCCAGTGCTTCCATCAGCATTATTCCTTCTTGTTAAAAGTAACTGACAGTACAGGGAAGCAGTCCTGGACTAATAGGCAATTTTGAGGGAATCATCAGCCCCACATATGGCTATTTCTGTAAAATGAAATCTAAGCTTTACAATTACGCCGTAAGGATTAGCAAACAGAACTACAAATCAGGGCTGGCGTGACACTACAGCAGGTAACACTCTTGCCTTTCAAGAGGCCCGGGTGTGATCCTTGGTATCCTATACTGTCCTTCAGCCCACCAGGAGTGATCCCTGAACATGCAGAACGAGGAGTCATCAGTGAGGTGTGGCGCAACCCCCTGAACCCCCTCCCCAACTACAAATCAAAATGGAAACTAAGAAACTAGAGCAATAAGCCAATCCCACAAGGCAGGGTAAACAGGCTTGAACTGGAGTATGTTTGTAACTACAGAAGTTCAAAGTCTATTGTTACAACCTGTCACGGTTTCCTTGTCCGTAAAAAAGCACCTAGTGAAACTGTTGAGTGTTCAC
This sequence comes from Cryptotis parvus, assembly GCA_021461705.1. Classification (NCBI taxonomy): domain Eukaryota; kingdom Metazoa; phylum Chordata; class Mammalia; order Eulipotyphla; family Soricidae; genus Cryptotis; species Cryptotis parvus. The sequence goes on along the minus strand of JAJIBD010012979.1, from coordinate 18,660 downwards.
AAATAAACCCTGCTTCAGCACTCAGCCACTATATTCTCTTTTGCTCCTACCACCAACGGAATCACGTCAGCTTACCAACACTCAGGCTGAAGACGTAATGATGAAACAAAGGGAGAGAGATTGTTTAGTAAGACTGTGGAGACTTAGTAAAGCTGATTATTAAAACCTGCAACCAGGGGCCGGAGCGATAGCACAGCGGGTAGGACGTTTGCCTTGCATGTGGCCGAACCAGGTTCGATCACTGGCATCCCTTGTGGTCCCCCGAGCACCACCAGGAGTGATTCCTGAGCAAAGAGCCAGGAGGAGTAACAACCCCTGAGTATTGCCGGGAGTGACCGAAAAAGAAAAAAACAAACCTGCAACCAAGGGGCTGGAGTGATAGTACAGCAGGGAGGGCATTTGCCTTGCATGGAACCCAACCCAGGTTCGATCCCTGGCATCCCATATGGTCCCCGAGCACTGCAAGGAGTAATTCCTGAGCGAAGGGCCAGGAGTAACCCCTGATCATCGCCGGGTATGACCCAAAAAGAAAAAAAAAACCTGCAACAAGGGGCGGGTGATAGCCCAGCAGGTAGGGTGTTTGTCTTGCATGCAGCCAAATTGGGTGCGCTCACAGCACCCTTTATAGTCTCCCCGCCCCACCTACCAGGAGCGATCCCTGAACACAGAGCTGGAGTAAGCCCTCAACACTGCAGGGTGTGGCCCAAAAATAAATTAAAAAAAAAGAATAAAGCCTTCAACCAACTAAATTTACTTATGACTTAATAAAACAAGGCACAACAGCAAACAGACTGCACACCTTGGTGTTTTATTCAAGGAGGCTTATGGACAACTGGTAACATTCAGTAGTAAGGGAATTGAAGTTAAAATGTACAGGGTAGGGTGCCCTGCTCTGCACATGGTTGAGCCCCATTTCATACCCTGCACCCCATCCGAGGTGATCTCTAAGAGCCAGGAGTAAACCCTGAGCACAGCTGGGTCTGATACCAAAACAGAAACTAAACCAAGAGAAAAAGAATAGTCAGGGGGAAAAAATGATAGAACCATTTACAAAAGCAGCAGTGAAGAGTGGCAGCTCCTAGTCCTGACTGCAGGTAGAGATTTCTTTTCATCACCACAAGATGTGGGTTAAGGATAATCTGGTTTCTACCTCGATGAAATTCTTACTACGCAAGATTTGACGCTTTAGCTGTTTTGATTACCTCTATAATGAGATGGCTGGTGCAGGTGGCTAACCACCAGAAAAGTATACTCTCATTTAGAAAATGTGGAGTTTCAAAACCAATTCTATAGTGTTTGAGTCCTAAAAAAATAAAATGCAGTGTCACGTATCTAGGCCAATGACTATTATATTCCCATTTGCCCATGATAGTCTTTAAGAAGTGCATTACATAAGGTTAATAATGTTGAAAATTCCATTAGTAGTCAGTGTAAGCTTTTCTAAACTAACACTTACATTTCTAATTTGAAATTAAATCTACTACAAGTAGCATTATAATGACTAAGTAACTCTTACCCCCAAAAAAATCAGTCACAAGAATGAAACGGGGCCGGAGCGATAGCCCAAGGGTAGGGCGTTGCTGTGCACGTGGCCGGCGGGTTCGATCCCCGGCATCCCATATGGTCCCCTGAGCACCACCAGGAGTAATTCCTGAGTGCAGAGTCAGGAGTAACCCCTGAGCATCGCCGGGTGTGACCCCCAAAAAAAAGCAAAAAGAACGAAACATCTGGGGCCGGAGTGATAGCACAGCGGGTAGAACGTTTGCCTTGCGTGCAGCCCACCGGGGTACGATCCCTGGCATCCCATATGGTCCCTGAACACTGCCAGGAGTGACCCCTGAGCATCGCTGGTTGTGACTCCCCCAAAAAAAGATATCTAAGTGGTTAAACATCATACTTCATAATTTAAAATATCTCCATGAATATTGATCTATAAGCTTGACAAACTGAGCAAAAACAAGAACATCAAGAACATGTGCAGAAGTCCCTGACCCTCCTTAACACCATCACTTAATCAAACCATTAACTTCAAATGTAACTTTCAAAAGACGATCAATCAAAATGTGCAATGTTGGCCCAAGCATAGGGAGAAGGAAATTGTGGAGGGGATGTGAAGAGACAGAAAGCAGTGGGACACCAGCGCAAGGATTAAAGGTATAAAGAGTGAGGATTGACAGAGCCAATATCCAAACCACGGAGCCAACACTGAAATCTAGAGACCCAAATTTTGTCAAGAGAACTCAGAAAGGTGCTTGTCGAGAAGGCAGGCCTGAGGGGTGGGAAATGGGGACACTGGCGGACGGAGCCGAGACTGGCGGATCAGTGCTGCAGTTACCGTATGTCTGAAACTCAAAACTATGAATAACTGGAAATCAGGGCGCCTTAAAAAAGAAAAGATTAGAAACCAAACAAACCATCAAAAAAGTGTAACACTGGAGCTGGGGAAAACAGTCCAGCAGGCAGGTGCTGGTCTCGAGCACAGCTGACCCAGGTCTGATTCCCGAGCACCCCGCATGGTTCTCAGGCTCAGCCGGGAATGACGCTAAGCACCAGCACAGCTGGGAGTCGCCCCAAACTACAAGTATAGATAAATAAAATGTGTAGGTGTAGGGCAGTGAAGTACCTGCCTTGCTCGCATAGTTCCACAGGACAGTGCACAGCGTCCCCTGAACCCAGCCAGGGCTCACGCAGAGCAGAGCCGGAATAGGCCCTGAACAGCCCAGGTGTCCATTCTGCCCCTTCCCACTGTTATCAATGTATAGCACAGAAAACTGGCACTAAGTTAGCAGGCTTAGATTTTGATAATGAATCCTTTTTGATGGTCTAAGACTGAGAAACAGTGTGTTCTATTTAGTATTTGCCTACTCATCTTCAGTGAGTTTAAATAAGGTCAAGGCCGCTCGGAAAGGGGCTGGTGATAGAGAGCAGGAATAAGAGCCTGCAGGCTTACTTTCAATAAAACATACTGATAAATCCTCTAGAAATATTATTACTGAAGTAATAAAGTTAAGTAATAACGCCTTACTCAGCAAGAGGATACACTAACCCTGGACAGTCCTTCTTGGGATTGTGGGTACAGTCTGTTACATTACTGACTAAATGTCAGAAGCAGAAGTTGAATCCTTCCCAGATAAGCTGTACTGGAAATTTAGGAAAAGGCTGTTCAACTCGCCAGAGTTAGAGGGAATCACACTCAAACCCCAGAGCCAATGTGGTTGTGGTAATAAAGTCATCATTCAACCCCCGTCAGCCCCGACCTAGGGATGACGGCTTGTCAGTGGCTCAGAATGATCTGCAGAGGCTCCCACACGTATCTGCTCTACCAGTTCCAGTTTTTCCCCGTTTATTTGGAGAGGGTGAAGGGGAAGAAGAACTTTTTTATTTATTTTTTGCTTTTTGAGTCACACCCAGCAATGCTCAGGGGTTATTCCTAGCTCTGCACTCAGGATTACTCCTGGTGGTGCTCAGGGGACCATATGGGATGCCGGGATCAAACCCGGGTCCGGCCGCATGCAAGGCCAATGCCCTACCCACTGTGCTATTGCTCTGACCTGGGAAGATCCACTTTAAATGTGTTCCCAACCCCCATGGCACTGAGGCTACTACCACCCCAAATCACGTCAGCGTCTCCTGGGAAGAGCACCCCCCCAAACACTGATCTCTGGGTCCTCAGCACCTGCTGCTCAAGATCTCTATATGGTAGCTTTGCCTTCAGAGGCTAGAGGGAGTGGGATTCTTAGCCCAATGGCCTCAAATTACCTTTGTTTCTGACTAGGCTCTTCTAGGTTATAGCCTTCCTCTAGAAACAGCCACCAGATAACCACTCTCCTAAAAATGAACGCTTTATACAGATAAACCCTTCAGATATGGCCAAACCAAAGGACAAAAGGGTTTCTTTTGTGAACCTAGCTATTTGAAAGCAGCCTGGAAACAGCTATCTCTTACCAGCGGCATATCAGCAACTGCCATAAAGTTTTTAAAGAAGTCACTGAATGTCTGGGATACAGCATGTGTTCCCTAGTTACTTACTACTGCCATTCATGTGGAAAAGAGACAACCTGTTATGTGGAAGGAGTCAGAAGGTCGCCAAGAAAATGCTTTATTCAAAGCAGATCACACGGAATTGGAGAATAGCATCAATAACGGCGACACGGTGCTTTCTCCTGGCTCATCAGTGCTCATGACCATGTTTGGAAATCGAGGGCTAAATTTTTACACAGATGGAAAAGCCTTGGTGATAGATCAAGATCCTAATGAAAAAAAAAACAAAACAGAAATATGTTTGCTTGATGAAAAAGGCTGGCAACATTTCTCTCCTGTGTTTAGATAAGGCCACCTTCGAAAAGTTATTCAATTCTGATTTAACTAGTCACCATTTGAAGTATCTTTGAGGTTTTAAACTGAGCAAGTATGAACCACAGAGGGTAAATGGGTTGACTGGGCTGGAGCAATAGCACAGTGCCTAGGTTGTTTGCCTTGCACGTGGCCAACCCGGGTTCAAACCCTGGCATCCCATATGGTCCTCTGAGCACGCAAGGTATATACCTCCCCCACCCAAAAAGAGTGGGCTGACTGCTGATTCTTTATTTTTCTTTTTTGGATCACACCCAGAGATGCTCAGGGGGTTACTATTGGCGGTGCTCGGGACCATATGGGATGCCGGGGATCAAACCCAGGTCAGCGCATGGCTCCGGTCTCTGACTACTGATTCTAAGGAGGGAAAAAAAAAAAAAAAAAAAAAAAACTAGTGTAAAATAAATTTCCACGGGACCATACTAGTTTATTACCAGGGAACTAGAACTAGTATGGTCCCGTGGGAAGGCAGGTAGATGGTACAGAAATAGAATTTGACTGCGGATCACAAAGCTTTGGGAGCCTCCTTAATTTTCTTATATCCCAAAGGTTGTCTTTTGCTCCTTTTTCACAAAGGCCAAGTCTTAACTAATGGAAAGAAAATGAATCTTAAAAGACAATAAAGAATACTCTCTTCTGGTCTAAGAATTCAAAGGTCGAGGTGTTGCAGGTGTGACTGTGGTGCCCGGCTGCCTTGGCAGGTGGCAGTCAGGAGACAGGCCTGTCTATACCCAGGGCTCTGCCCCATGGGCCCTGGATGGTTGATGGTCTGACATAGAAAAAGACTGGGCCCCTGGGATAAACCCAGGCCACAGCAGAGCCTGACAAGCTACCCGTGGTGTATTTGATGTGCCAAAAACAGAAACAATAAATGGACTTTATTCCCAATGAATGGAGAAGTTACTGGTGCCCACTTGAGCAAACTGATGAACAACGGGAAGACAAGTGAAGTGATACAAGTGAAGTAAAATAAACTTAACGACATATTTTATTATAGCTTTATAGTTATTAGTTTTAGCATTCCAAATGTTTGGCACTCTACTTTTCCACAAAGTCAAGTTTCGTTCATGATTTTGTGGAATTCAGACTTTTTCAGGAATATATATTTAGCATTTTTCTCCTGCTCAGGTTCCAAGGACTAAATGCTCGGGAGACAGCTCACGGGGCTGGAGTACCTGCTCTGCACTTTGAGGCCTCGAGGGAGCGCAATACCTGGTACCGCTTGGTCCTGCCTCCTCGCCCAGCACTAGGTCCCTGGGCACCTGTCAGACCTGTCTCCCTCAGGCCAAGATTCCCGAGACCCGGAGAGTTATCAGGGGGTTGAAGCCTACTCCCCCCTCTCCCCCCCCACTCACACACCAATCAAGAGTAGTACACTCTGATAGAAGAACTGGTCAGTTCTGAGACTCTCTTGTCAACCCAACTGAGCCTGGACCACACACACAGGACCAAGTGATTTCATGAATTCCATTTTGCAACTTTACCAGATTTTGTCAGATCATTTCCAAGCTTAAATAAGTTTAAAATCTCAATGTTACTTCTGCCAAACTAAGAACTCTCGGTTTTCTTTTTTACACAGGGGAGAGCACACGAGGCACTGCTCGGCGTGTGGGGCTGCTACGCCCCAGCCAGAAAGATCTCTCATGCTAGCAGCTGACACTTAGGCACCGCTCTCAATTCTCTCTTGCCACCCTAAACCACAGGTCAACTTAGGCTTCTTCACTGGCAACTCCCTCCGCTCTAAGAAATGCAACAAAGTTGGGTGCTGCAAGAATCACATAGGGTTCATGTGTGGCTGATTCTAAATTAGTATCTGGTGGCGGTGCATTCAGAAACCTCTTACCATGCTCAAATTTCCCCACTCCCTCCACATAGACCCACATTCAGTTACCGGAACTCCATTTAAGAAGCAAGGAGGGGCTGGAGGATCGCCCAGGGGGTAGGGCGTTTGCCTTGCACGCAGTGATCCCCCAGAGCACCGCCAGGAGTAATTCCTGAGCAAAGAGCCAGGTGTAACCCCTGAGTGTCTCCAGGTGTGACCCAAAATAAATAAATAAATAAAAAGAAGCAAGGAACTAGAGCTCGGCCAAAGAAGTTAGGGTGGTCGGTTCTTCCTTTCCTACACCCAGAAATCCAACTCCAAATCATTCACACTGGATCTTACGCCTACAGCACTTCACGTACCTCAGCCTTTACGTAATTTCCCTTCATAGTCTAATTTATCCTGGGCTACAGAACGCGTTCCTTACGCGCCAACCCTTTCCATCTTCACATCCCTGTTTAAGCGGCCCTATATGCAGGCATGCTTAATATTAATAGCACGGCAAAGGCACAAATCCCGGTTACTCTACGGAAGATTTATTTGAGGCTTGCTGGAAGGCTAACTACCAAAAACAAAGGGGAGTACCTCAAAAAATAATTCTTCTGGAGAGAGGATGAAATGAACAGGAGTTTAGAAATAAGGCGCTTGATCCAGACAATCTACCAGCTTCTGTGACCTTGAACAAACTCCGTAGGATACCCAACTTCTTCCTATTTAAGTGCTAACAATGCTTGTATCTCACCGGGTAGTCTAAGACAGCACACTAATCTACCAAACTAACCCCAAAGCATTAAACCCCTCATTCCAAGTTCCTACAACAACCTATTCTGAAGTGAAGACCTACAGAGAACTTCGGTGCAGGGAGTCAGAGAGGAGCACAGAGCAATTAGCATTTCAGTTCCGTTCACACTCAAGAACAAATTCATCCTAAAACACACTCAAATCTCTCACCTGGAATCTAGGTGTTCTTAGCCCAGCAGAGGGAAAGTCTCAACTATCCTATCTCATTTAGGAGAGGTGCCCAACCCAGACTATGCATCCTGTCCTTTGGAGGCTGGTGATTTCAATCAAGTGGGAACAGACTCGGCAAAAACAGTAACGAGGCCCAGGACAGTCAACTAATAGGGCTTGCTCTGTAATTATGGTCTAGCACAGAGCCCAAAGAAAATACACACCAAAAGAAAAAACTCACAAGGAGCTAATCCAGATGTTATAGGTGGCTGATCACTGCTGAGGATTCTAGTCTTCCCTCAGAAAATATTCTGTAACACACTGATTCACTAGGTTTTCAACCTAAAGGCCATAAAATTTACAAAGTTCTACACAATGGGTTAACAAATTCTCCGAATCTTAGCCTTACCTTATTTTTTTAACTAGCTGCCTCATCCTAACTAAAGGGGAGACATCCTGAATTTGTAGCAGTAGAAACAATTTCCAAGTACAAAAACATACCATTTATATGCAAGTCACTTCTGAAACTCTCCTCAGACTTTGCCATACACAATCTATATAAACCACTTCCGTTTCCTTCCATTTTTCACATTTCCCCTGGGAACTTGAGTCTTTACAATACACGATTTCCAAGTCAAAGTTATGGCGCGGCTTCAAAGTCAACACTTCCAAGCTCAGTCTCACCATCTCACTCACTCAGCAGATAATGAGAAACTGACTGAGATGGCTGACAAAGAGCCCAGTTAGAATTAGGGGCGCATCCAGATTTCCGACCCCACCACTTCCTAATTATGTCATTTGGGCAAAGTACTTATGGCTCTGCAGTTCTCTCCTATAAAGTGGAAATAACCGGCACTAAAAGGATTAAATGTAATAAACATTTACATGTTTATCAGACACAGCATGGTACAGAGGAGGCACTCAACCAAGAATACAGTGAATTTAGCAGACAAGAGCCTTGACCTGTCTCGATCATTCTGGGTATCACATGCCTTTACAAGTTCCCTCTGTTCTCAAGTGGTTCTTTTATCTTTAAAAAAAAATTAAGAATGTACTTGAATGGTTGCAACTTACTTTCTAAGTAGAAATCTTGTCTTCTAATTTCTAGCTAGAAATAGACTCACTTCACAAAATTCCTCTGAAAACTTCGCAATTTTGGCAGATCACTAAAAGCACTGTGGAAGCACTTTGTCTTTTGTTAGCACAGTAAAGGTCAGCTAAGCTCCGAGGACGGATCACGCTCATCCCGGCTCCGGGGACTGGCAATGAAGGAAGCCATTAAACTCCCGTGTTCAGCTTCAGCCTGGTGTTTTATTGCACACAGCTGGTATGGAAGGACAACTCAAGAATGTCCCCCCAAAATAATTCTAGGAGTGGGAATGCTCAAAGATTTTCACCGGCAACCAAGAGACTTACTGCCCAAAGCAAATTTAAAACAATGAGCTACTTTTTAATTAAATGCTTGGAACTAAAGTAAGTTAAAAACGGTTCCCCTGGGAAATCTCAAGAGGTTCCCCAATAACCCGAGGTACCGGGTCGCATACAGAAGACTGACAACTCTTCTCCAGATGTCAAACAAACGGCCACCCGGGCTGGACACACGGGGCAACTTCGGCTCCCAGCTGTCCATCTTCTCCCTGCAGCGTTACGTCTGCTACTAAGTATCCATCTGAGAAGCAGCAGCGGATTTTTGTTTCCAGGCCAATCCAGGCCCTGCACTCCGGGATCTCTCCTGCCCAGCTCGGCGGACCATATGGGGGGAAGGGGGGTGACGGACCTGGAGACCGAACCCCGGTGGACCGCGCGCCAGAAACAGCTCTACCCATTGTACTATCCCTCCGGCTCCAGAAAACGCCGCCTTTGTTTTTGTTGTTTTTAATCCAACCGATTAAAAATTACATATACCAAGTGCTTGAGTTTCAAGGCTGCACGGGGGAGGCCGGGGAGTGCGAGCAGACACCGCCGGGACCTCGGCGAACACGCTTTTGTCTGAAAGCAGCCGCCCCGCAGGCGAGCCCCAACTCTTCCCCCCGAAACCCGCACACGGGGCCTCGGAGGCGGCCGGGGGTGGGGGGTCGGCGGCCCGCTCGGGGCCCGGCCACGCCGAGGGCGGCCGGCGCGGCCTTTCCGCTCCATTTGCAAGTGAACCCGGCGCCTCCCGCTAAGCGCGACCGGCGGCCCCGGGGCTCCTTCCCCGCCGGCGGGGCTGGGGGAGCCCTTTGTCTCCCCGTCTTGCGCCGGAGGAAGGCAGGAAGGAGGGAGGGCGAGGAGGAGGACTGCGCGGAGGAGGGCCAGGGGCTGATCCCGCGCCGCAGGACCCGGCGGGGAGGGAGAAGCAGCGCCAGGACCCCGCGGGGCCGACCCCGGCCCCTCCGCCCGGCCGCGCTCGCTCACCTCGTCCTCCTGCTCGCTCCGGAAGCACAGGCACGCCGCCCGCTTCTTGAAACCCTCGCGGTCGTACGTCCGCGTCTGGTTGGGCTTGAACTTCATCATAGAGGCGGGCTCTGGCTGCTGCTGCTGCTGCTGCTGCTCCGGCCGCCGCCGCGGGGCCCGGCCGCCGCCACCCCGCCGTGGAGAGGGAGCGAGCGAAAGCGTCTCCCGGCTGTGTGTGTGTGGTAAAGGGGGAGCAGTGGGCGGGAGGCCGAGGCGGCGGCGCCAAGGAGCTGCAGCGAGCGCAGTGATCCGTCGGGAGCCCCGCGGCAGCCGCGAGCGCGGGTCACTGGAGCCCGAGTGCCGGGAAGGAAGCGCCGCCTCTGCCCGGGCGTCCGCCGCTCTCCATGGAGCCCGCCAGCTGCTCGCTGCCGCCGCCGCCGCCGCCGGAGTGGGGTGTGGGGGGCCGAGCGAGGCTCCGAGCTCTCGCGCCGCAGAGATACAGTTGCGAGAACTCGCGCAGAGCAGACAGTGGTGCCGCGGCGGCCTTGGCGCCACCCCCTGCTCCGCCCATATTTAAGCTGGTGCAGGCCCCCGCCCCCTGCGCGTCCTGCCTCCCGCGCACCACTGCGCCTGCGTACAGGGACCGTTGCGGCGGCGGCGAGGGGGCGGGGTGGAGCGCCGCGGGGCGGGGCCTGGGTCTTGGGGCTGCCCGAGTTCCGTCAGGTGGTGGGGGGGCCGGTGCCGCGGCCGCCGGGCTCGAGCGGGGCTGTGCCCCGGGAGTGGGGGTGTGAAACGATGCCCACCCCTTCCTCCCCGCCCCCGGGTCCCGCGAGTTTCCCCTGGAGGATGATAAATGCGCTCTCCCCGAAGGGGGGGGCGTAACTGCACACCTCGATGAGGGTTTGCACCCGGGAGGCTTCGGGGCTATGGGCGAGGCGCTCGGTGCAGGAGGCGTCCCGGAGTGTCCCTGTTGCCCTCGCAGAAGAGCCAGATGGCCCAGAAAGGAAAAGGCTTAAAGATGTTTGGGGCTTGCGTTTGTTTTCCAGAGGAAAGGCAGAAGCAGGTTTCGTTTTGAAAACACTTTGCGGGGGTGTCGCATGTATTCTTTCAAGGGTCCCTGAAGTCTCTTTGAAGCCTGTCACATTTTCCCCCGTCGGTCCGCTCTCCGGAATGTATTCGTTAGTACTGGCAGGGACTGGTATTTATCAGGGGGTTTCCTCGGCTTTCCCATGCTAAGTGCTGGGGCCCACGCAAGCGTTCAATAAATACATGAAAGCGAATTGGGTATTGTCTTCTCGGCATAGAGTTCGTTCGTGAAGAATATGATTTCAGAAACGAGGCTTCGAAATCTATCAGGTTTATGCAGAGACATGTAATTTTCTGGTAACGGACACTTGCCGTGTGTTTCCAGATTTACGGCTTGCAGGGCCAAAGAGATAGTACAATATCACAGTAAGGCGTTTGCCTTGCATACTGCCAGCCCAGTTTTAATCCTGGGAGTCCCGTATGGTCCTCCAACATGCCAGGCGCGATTCCTGAGTGCAGAGCAACGAGGGTGGCCCCCAAACAAGTTAAAAACCACGGACAGATCTACAGACTTAAACAGAATACATGTAGCAAAGGGCATCAATATAGCTAACAGGGAAACATTTTTATTTTATTTTATTTTATTTTATTTTATTTTTTTGCTTTTTGGGTCACACCTGGCGATGCTCAGGGGTTTCTCCTGGCTCTGCACTCAGGAATTACTCCTGGCGGTGCTCAGGGGACCATATGGGATGCTGGGGATTGAACCAGGGCCGGCGCAGGCCGGCTGCATGCAAGGCAAACGCCCCTACCCGCTGGGCTATGGCTCCGCCCCTGTAGATGAATCGTCTTCCTTAAAACAAGAGGAGGTCCAGGGATGACTGGAGTGGCCTGAACTCCAGCCGTGCAAGTGTGAGGCTCTGAGTTTCGTCCCGGGCGGGGGTAGCCACGCGCACTCAGTGCCGTGGGTACCGCTTTTAGCACTGTGGTCTTGGACCTTTCCCCACCACAGGCCATCACCAAATCGGGCACAGAGTGTGGGATCTTCAGTACAGCTCAGTTTCTGCCAGCAGCACAGCTAGGGATGTGTGAGCACTGCAGCCAGAGCTGCAACCTCCAGAGAGCACAGAGTGCAAGCACCCTGGCTAAGCCGTGCCACCTGAAGTGGTGTGCACAAGCAGTCACTCCGTTGAAAACTGCAAAAAAGGGAAGAAAAGTGGAGGGATAATTAATTGATGATATGAAATGATAAGTTATCATCAAATAATTTTTAAACATATGTCAGGCTTTAAAGTTCTATTTTCTCTTTGTTGTTCAGTACTAGTTGAAGATTGAGTCCAGAGCAATGAGTATGGCCCCGAAACAAAAAACACGGACAGATCAACAGACTTAAACAGAATACATGTAGCAAGGGACATCATTGAAGAACTGATTCATCCAAACTTTTCCCAGTAAATAATTGATTGAGGTGACAAGCAGATCTTGACTGGAGAGGTCACTGGGAGATCCTGGGAGCCACTCCCTAAGGAGAAAAAGTAGCAGCACAAAATCCAGCGAACATGATTCTCAAGCCACTTGCTTCAGCTTCCAGACCTTTAGATTTGGCTGGAAACAATCTTAGGGGATGATAGTGCAGCGGGCATGGCACCTGCCTTGCTCACAGCAGACCGAAGTTTGAGCCCCAGCAAACCGAAGGTGCCTGGATCCTGCGAGGAGCCATCCCCAAGCACAGAGCCAGGAGAAAGTCCTGAGCACCACTGAGTAACTCCAAAACAAAACACAAAGAAAAACTTTGTATAGGGGCCGGAGAGATAGTCCAGCAGGTAGAGCGGTGTGCCTTGTACGCGGCCGGCCTGTGCAGGCCCGGGTTCCATCCACGGCATCCCATATGGTCCCCCGAGCACCGCCAGGAGTAATTCCTGAGTGCAGAGCCAGGAGTAACCCCTGAGCATCGCCAGGTGTGGCCCAAAAAGCAAAAAAAAAAGAAAAAGAAAAACTTTGTGTTTAGATTTCATACATACTGCGATACATATGTAGCTGTCATCTCAGCTCTCAAAAGACTGCAATATGATTTAGACTGCAGATGCTTACTATGGTGGGTATGAAGTGTTTTAAATCTGTGAGACATTTAAAGAAATGAGATATGTAAACATTAATATTTAGAACCCTGTTTAAATGAAGTCCAGAGGCTCGAAAGAGTACCTTACCCATGCACAAATCAGGGAAGAACACAACACAACCCTCCCTGCACCTCACAAGAGAAATCACACTGTTTGCTTCACCTGCAGAGTTGGGGGTGTTCCTCCAGAGCTGAGCTGGGGTTGTTAGTTTTGGATTCAGGGATTTCATGGAGCATGGCACTCTCACTGGAATCAGCTCTCCAACTTGCCCTATCATCTCCTTTTTTTTTTTTTTTTGTTATCTAGGTATCCTTGTAGATAAGAGTACTGATCGATTCTTTTTTCTTTATTGTTTTGGGTCTGGTTTGGGCCACAGTCAGCGGTGCTTAGGGCTTAGTCTTGACTCTGTGTTCAGGGATCATTCCTAGCTCGGGACCATTTGGTGGTGGGAATCCAATCAGGGTCAGTTTATGTGCAAAGTGAGTGCCTTAATCCCTGAACTGCCTCTTTGTTTTGTTTGTTTCTGCTTTTGTGGAGGGAAGGCGGGTCACACCCAACGATGCTCAGGGGTTATTTCTGGCTCTACACTCAGGAATTACTCCTGGTGGTGCTCTGGGGACCATATGGGATGCCAGGGATCGGACCTCAGTAGGCTGTGTGCAAGGCAAATGCTCTACTTGCTGTACTATCACTCTAGCTTCTAAACTGTCTCTTGACCCAAGAATAACAGGTTACTTTTGTAAGAGATTTTTGCTTGAGATTTTGCTACAAAAAGTAGAGAATTGGGAGCTCGGCATGTAGTTCAGTGGTCACGCATGTATGGGGCTGGGACTTCTTCCCTGGCACCATTCTGTGTACCCAGTGCAACTGATGCCTGGCAGTGCCAGTACACAGCCACCAGCTGCACGGACACTCAGCTCTAACAACAATAGAAGAAAGAGATGAGGCAAAAAGAACCCAGAAAGTGTAGAAGAGTCATAAATAAGAAGAACTTGAAGAAGCTGTGAATTTTCACACTGCGGGAGAGAGCTTTATCTGAAAGGAACTCTGCAGTAAATTATTTGAGCTGAAATACTTTTACACCATGAATAACCTTTTTTGGGTACATTTATTATATTTTTGTAAGTATTTAAGAGAGACCCAACCAAAAGAGGAAATTACATTGGGAGACTAGAAAAAAAAAAAGAACTAAATTTCAAATGGTATCTGTCTTCCCGGCAGTTGCTGAGTGTTAAGAGTGTGTGACGGTTGCTGAGTGTTGAGTGTACGGCCGACTACAGTTCTGGCTTCACACTGTAACTGGTGTTATGCACTTGAGGCGCTATGCATGGCTAAAATCCCATCCAGCCAGATCACAGTTGAGATACACATGGAGTGTGTTTTTTCTTCTGCAGGGCTAGCAAGAACTGGGCTACACCGGCTAGTTCTCTTAGGGATCAGAGTCCAGTTTCAGGTTAATCTCTTTAGTTCACATACCACGGTATTGTCTTACCCAGAATTTATTATATACAGAACCATTTCTTTTTTTTTTTAAGTATTTTATTATACCACAGAACCATTTCTTAGACTAGTACCTTTAGAGAGGGGAAGTGGGAAATTGCAATAGTAAAGGACTCTTTTTTCTAGCTGTCCTGTGAACTGTACTGCAGTCTCTGGGAGTTCAGTCTTCATAACTGACTTACAGTGTTTCCATAAAGTAAGTTCCTTCTCTCTTGCTAAGTCTGATCTTGACAAGCTACATCTTCCTTTGGAAGGATAACAACAGCTCATCTTGACTGGCTATTAGCAAGTGCTGGGTGCTTTTCATGATCTCATTGGAATGATCCCAATAGCACCCAGTGTATGAGGAGCTGCTCTTGATTGTTCACATTTTATAGGCAAAGAAGCAGAATTGGTGTTGTGTTCTCTCTTTGAGCCTACATTCTTCCATTAGGGTGTGTGTGTGGGGCCGAGGGGTTGCATAGGAGGTTGGGCCTTAGCCAGTGGTGCTAGAGCTATTCCTGACTCTGTACTCAGGGGGCCATATACAGTTCTGGGATCAAACTAGGTCGGACACAAGCAAGGCAACCACCTTACGCTTGCACCACTCTCGAGTTCCTGTGTACTCTTTACCTGTGCTGTATTACCACCAACCCACCATTATTCTTTTTTTTTTTTTTTTTTTGCTTTTTGGGGTCACACCCGGCAACGCTCAGGGGTTTCTCCTGGCTCTGCACTCAGGAATCACTCCTGGCGGTGCTCTGGGGACCATATGGGATGCCGGGATTCGAACCCGGGCCGGCACAGGCCGGCCACGTGCAAGGCAAACGCCCTACCCGCTGGGCTATCACTCCGGCCCCCACCATTATTCTTTTACCTATTAATTCTATTTGTCTCGTGTTGGAATACAGGAGTTTATTTCCATTTATTTATTTGTTTTTCAATTTAATTATTTTTTTTTCATTTCACGATCACGATCACGATCTTCCCGTTAATCATCTATTTGCTAGAGCGGGCACCAGTAATATCTCAATATGTCCTGTCACATGCTGTAGAGCCAAGGGCATCAGCTTGGTACAGGAACATAAAGAGCCTCAAACCACTATATTAGGTCATGAGAATGATCTAATATAATTGTTACTGGCATTTGGCATATCAAATACAACACGAGCAGCTTGCGAGGCTTGCCGTGTGGGGAGGCATACTCTATAAACACCTCCAAATAAAGCCTTTATTGATGAACCGCGGCGCAGCGGCCGCGCGAGCCGGGCTGTGATGGGCTGGTCGGCTGGGTGGAGTTCTGATGAGAGGGAAGTCCAATGTGGAAAATGGCGGCGCCCATGGAGTGGGTGGGGGTCGTCTGGCTTGTTGTGAGGTTCTGCCGAGGTGGTGGGCCAAGGCTGGAACCCACCATGCCTCCCGACAGCCTCATGAACGGCTGGGCACAGGGAGAGCAAGGAACCGCTCTGCCCCCGTGTCTGAGAGTCTCTGGACCAGCATACCTGGGCCGGATTGAGGAAGAAACTGCTCCAGGGTGGGTGTCGATGATCCGGGCTGTGATGGGCTGGTCGGCTGGGTGGAGTTCTGATGAGAGGGAAGTCCAATGTGGAAAATGGCGGCGCCCATGGAGTGGGTGGGGGGGGGGGTCGTCTGGCTTGTTGTGAGGTTCTGCCGAGGTGGTGGGCCAAGGCTGGAACCCACCATGCCTCCCGACAGCCTCATGAACGGCTGGGCACAGGGAGAGCAAGGAACCGCTCTGCCCCGGATAAATTTTTTTCATTTAAATTTTTTAAAAATTATTTTATTATGCCACCTTTAGATATACAATTACAGGATGTTCATGTTTGAGTTTTGGTTCTACAGTGTTCCAACACCCATCCCTCCACCTGTGCCCATATCTCATCACCAATGTCCCCACTTCCCTCCCCCTTCCCCCAGCCTGCCTCCATGGCAAGTTCTGTATCTCCTTTTCTCTCTTTCTCTCTTTCTCTCTCTCTCTCTCTCTTCTCTCTCTCTCTCTCTCTCTCTCTCTCTCTCTCTCCTCTTCTTGCTTTCCTTTCTTACACATTGTGGATTGTAGTATATTCTAGGACGTGATTGGTTCCACTAGTTTAATGTACCGCTCGGAGCCACAAGCAGCTCTCCCCAGTTGAGTCAGAGTCTCTGCAGGATATGGCCAGTTGCCCTGGGGCAGTTCGTGGGTCAGGCCACCAGGCCTCCAGGATGAGTCAGAGACGGGAAGGGGAGCCCTAGCTCCACTACCTGGGCTTGAACCTCGGCTGCTCTGTTAATCTGGTCTTGAGAGCAGCGTCTCTCCTGGGTGGGTTCTGATGTTCTGTGGCATCCGAACAGTGAAAATGGCGGTGATTATGGTGGGCGAGTCTTATCTGGCTGTTTCCGAGGCCCCACAGAGGTGATGGGCCCTCTCCCAAAACCCATCTTTCCTCCCAGGAGCCTCATGGTCAGCTGAGCGAGGGGAGATCCGGATGGCAGCTCTTCCCCATGCTGTGTCTGAGTCTCTGCATGATATGGCCCTGGGGCCCAATTTAATTATTTTTTAAATTTCCCTTTTTTAAATGGAAAAAAGAAAAAAAGTTACAGTGAGAAGTGGAAGTAGAAATTATGATTACAATGTCATATTATCTAAATTAACTTTGAAGGTATGGGGTACACTAATGGGCAGAGATAGGGCCCACTAGGCTCATCCAGCAGCCCTCTGTGTTAGGACCCTGGGCTGGCACACCCCAGCCATTGGATCTTTTTGTTTTATAAATGGAACAGACAAGAATGGACTCAGACATTGAACATAGGCAAAGCAATATACATGATAACCCCTAAATATATGCATTGGAGCCACAATGTGTAAGAGAAGGGAGAAAGACACACAGAGAGAGAGATAGGAGGAGAAGAGGAGGAGAGGAGTAGGAGGAGGAGGAGACAGAGAAGGAGAAGGAGAAAGAGAAAAGGGGAGGAAGAGGAGAAGGAGGAGGAGGAGGAGGAGGAGGAGGAGGAGGAGGAGGAGGAGGAGGAGGAGGAGGAGGAGGAAAGAATGCTAACCATAGAGGCAGACGGGGAGGAGGGAGGGAATTGGGATTATTGGAAGGGTGGTGGAGAGATGGGTGCTGGAGCACTGTGTGGCTGAGACCCAATAATAAATAGCTTTTGAATTCTATATCTCATGGTGGTATAATAAACTTAAAAAAAAAAGAATGGACTCCGAATGGTTTAGAAATTAAGCTTTGGGGTGAGAGTATTTAAAGGCAGTCATCTATCAGCTGGCATTTGCAAATATTTGAGTCTGCCCCTTTATAAGTGCCTCTTTCATTGAGAAAAGATCTCATTCTTGCAGTTCATTTCCAAGTTCCCTGATTACTGTGTGAGACCCAGCATTTTCTTTCACTTGCATGGAGTTTCTGTGCAGCTCTGTGTGGTCAGTAGTGTTTACCTGGAAGCTCCCCTTTGCTTTATCAGTCGGGAGAGGTATATGCGAAGTGCTTATCTCCCGGGCAAAGGCAATGACTGGACATTTTTGCCAGCGTCTTCAAGGCAGCATTTGAACTTCAGCTTTATTCCAAATGTTGTTGTTGCTTAACAAGAATCATATATATATATATTTTTTTGGCTTTAGGAAGAATGCCTTTTAAAAAATGCTCAATGAGGGCCAGAGTGATAGCCCAGCGGGTAGGGCGTTTGCCTTGCACACAGCCCGCCTATGCCGGCCCGGGTTCGATCCCTGGCATCCCATATGGTCCCCTGAGCACCGCCAGGAGTAATTCCTGAGTGCAGAGCCAGGAGAAACCCCTGAGCATTGCCGGGTGTGACCCAAAAAAGCAAAAAAAAAAAAAAAAAAAAATGCTCAATGAGAGAGAGAGAGAAAGAGAGAGAGAGAGAGAGAGGAGAGAGAGAGAGAGAGAGAGAGAGAGAGAGAGAGAGAGAGAGAGAGAGAGAGGTATCTGTTGTAGAGGTGAAAGAGGCGAGGGACTGGTGTAGATCGTACACTGCTAGAGAATCCACACTGGTGTAGAATGAATACTGGCGAAAGGGGTGTTAGAGCATCATAGCGTATGCCTGAAACCCAATCATGAACGACTTTGTGTGATCGCATAGTGATTCAAGAAAAAAGAATAAGATAAAAAAATGCTCACTCACAAGAGTCATAGGGACCAGTTGCAATGAATGGACCTTATGTAGATACAAACAGATTTGTAGATACAAACAGATTTTTTAAAGGACAATTAAAGGACAATCAGAATATGAACGGTGACTATATTTTTTGTCTTTACCTTTTTTTGGTGTGTGTGGGTACCTGAGTCCTTGCTCCTGGTCTATGCTCAGGGATCACTCCTGGCTGTGCTCAAGGGACCATCTGTGGTGCTGGGGATCCAGCCTGACTTCTGGCTATCTCTCTGTCCCTTTGGCTAGTTTATATTAAGCAAGGACTGCATTTTTTTTTTTTTTTTTTTTGCTTTTTGGGTCACACCCAGCAATTCTCAGGGATTGTTCCTGGCGCTGCACTCAGGAATTTCTCCTGGCAGT